>CAJJDN010000152.1:0-36744 GCA_905182985.1 Paramecium sonneborni | reverse complement strand
TAATATAAAATTTTTATAAATTGAATTCTGAAAGAATAATTTACATATTGAATAAATAAAATTAATTCCAATATTTAAAATAAAGCTTTTCATTTTAAAAAATATTGGGCTGAATTGAAAAAAAAATTTAAATATTAAAGTACAAATTGTGAAAATTATTTATAATTTATTCTTTTTATGTTATATATCAAAATCATTAGATATTACATAATTAAAAAAAGATAATAAAGTATTGAAAGAATATTATATAAAATAAGATTGCTTCTTAATTAAACAGAATAAATAAGAAAACCAAATGAAGGTTAAATATTATAAAAATGCTGAATAAAAATGAAATCTTGAAATAATTCTTATAATGCTGAACATCGTTGAATATTTTATTAGCAGTTGTTTTAGAAAAATTAGTTATGATTTTACAACTCAAAAGCTAAATTTAACACCTTCAATCAAATAAGGATGATAAATATTAATGGCTGTCCTTAGAAAAATGAAAAATTATAATATTTATGATTGAAAATGGATCTTACATGTTTATATAAAAGAATTTATATACATATCAAATTAACAATTATATTTCTTTAAATTTTTTTTTGGATTTTTTATAAGTTAAAAAGTTATTTTAAACTAGAAAACCATTATCAAAATCAAATATGTTTGAGTAATAGACTAAATTAATAGTCAGAAATACTTATGATATAGGTTAAATTTAATAAGTTTTATTACCATTTTTTTGCAATATTGATTAATTTGTGATATTATTTATACATATATTTTTTAAACAAATAGAATAAATTCATCAATAATCAAAATTTTTTTTTATTATTATTTAGAAAATGAGAGCTCATAACAGCTGATTGACTCAAATGTTAATTATATTTCGATTAACTTTAATCATTAATGTAAGAGCTCAGAGAATCTTCTTGGTGACTTAATTCGGTTTTATCTTTAAAATTTGGATAATTTATTGATAATTTGTTTAAGGTCAGTTGTTAGTACTCTCTAATGCGAATATCATTATTAAATACTTAGCTTTTTGTTTAACCTCTGATTCAGAAGGAATATAAGATTATTTAGATTGTCTCAATAGTTAAATTCTTTAATCCACAATAGAAATTTGAGGAATAATTGATTATAATATATTTTGGTTAAAATTGTAATTCTAAAAGCTTTTTTATTATTAAATTTAATTAATTGTAACAATTTATTTTAAACTATTTTCCTAATATGAATCAAGATAATTCTAGCACTCAAAATCTAAGTCGAGTTTGATATTTTTTATCATTTTTTAAACATTTTCTTTTTAATCATTTAAAGTTTTTATATTAGAAGAACTTTTATGTGATACATATTAATCATAATGGATTGTATTAGAAATATTTAGTTATAAAATTATTTTATTTCTGCTTAAAGTTATTAAAGGATGATTAGGTTAATTTTAAAAATAATTTTTTACTGCTTCCAGAGAATATAATAGATTGATCAAATTTTAAAAATCTTGATAAACATAATACTAGATTAAGATTTGCTATTCATTATTAGTTTATAAAAGTAATTCAGTTTAAACTTATTTTTTCTATGGTGATATCATTGTTTAATTATAAAACATTTGAGGATTTTGTGAATAAGCTCTATACTAATTTTACTAGCGATTCATAAGGTTTGAAATTTCATCTTTATGATGATGTGACATTAGAATATAAAAAAATAATGGAGAATTAAAATCCACACTTCTTAAAACTTAATCTAATAGAATAAAACTTAATCTAATAGAATAAAACTTAATCTAATAGAATAAAAATTAATCTAATAGAATAAAATACTTTATTTTATAATAAAATAGCATAAAATATTAGAAATAATCGTTTTGTTACAGTAAGTTAATATCAATATAATGATGATCTTGTTCTTCTTGGGTTGTAATTTATAATTTATTAAGCAATTTATAAGTCTTGTTTTTTTTGGTTAATAATCGTGCGATATTTATATGAAACCTAAATTTATTTTAAGATTAATTAATATCTAATGTAATTAAATAACTATTATATGTAATTTTTGATATACAAAACAAAAAATTAACAGTTCTTTATAGAGATGTAATAAATATATATTATAAAAAAATAAAAATAACTATGGTATTCGAAATAGATAATTAGTTTAATTTTAATATGATTGGCGAGAAGAGAATGATCAAAACACATAAGATAATTAAAAAGTGAAATATGAATAATAATGAAATTTATAAAAAAAATGAGATATAATTTTTATAATTAATAGAAAATTAAAGAATATTTTAGAATATTAAAATATTTTATAGAATGTATTTTTTAATCTATATCTTTGATAAATCAATATATTTCGAATGTTTGAAAAAGAATAAGTATGAAAAATACTTTCTATATTAAATAAAATTAACAAAATGTTAAAGGTAGAGACAATTGAAAGCTAACAGAATTTAGTTTGTAAGAATAAACATAATCTACCAATCAGTCAGATAGTGTGGGATGTAAATTTAAAACTTGATGAACGATTATTGTGTATTTAATGTGTTGAAGATTATGAAAGTGAATAAAGAACAATGGGATTTAAAAAGGTATTAAAAATGATAGAGGAAAAATAATAAAATAAAGTTTAAGAATACGATAATTTACTAATGCCTCATATAGATTCTGTTCTCTAATTATAAGGAGCAATAACAGATCTGAAATAAGGTATAATAAAATAATTAGATGAAGTATTAAAGATTTCTAAAGAATGGATAAAGAATTTAGAATTCACAAAATAACAATTGAACAAATATTCATTTTTTTAGGAATTAGATAAATTAATAAAAAATGAATAAAATGATTTTGATGAAACGAAGCTAAAAAAAGAAATCTATTTAATCCATAATGAATTGAGTAGTTAAATAAATGAGAAATTAGAATGTTTTAATGTATTTAAGGAATATAATGATTGTAAGGAGATTCTAAAGAAAATAATAAATGTAGAGGAATTATAATAATATTCACCACCTCTTTCTCCAATAAAATTATTATCAGAGAGATTATCAATGAAATTGCCTCAATAATCCAGATCATCAAACTAATTATAAAGTTTACTTATGAATAATTCTTAAATTGGTAATAGTTCAAATACTTATGAATTATTACCTTAGATGAGTCATAAACAAACATATTTCTGTAGAGCAATAGCTATAAATCATGATAATAGTATAATAATAGTAGCATCTAATTCTAATATAAAGGTAATGGAGATTTTTATATAAGAATAATAGGTGATTTCATCAAATACAATAAATTCTATAAGTGAAATGGAAATAAAAAGAACTCCAAAATTATTATAATTATTATAAGGTGATCATACAGATTTTGTAAATACTCTTAATTTTTTTAAAAATACTCCATCTATGTTAAATAGTTTCATATCTGGTTCAAAAGATTCAACAATAATTATATGGAGTCCAAATAGTCTTTCTAGTTAACCAACTTTTTGGTCTCCTTTATTTAAATTAAATGGACATTCTAATAGTATTAGATGTTTAATTATACATCATCTTTCAGAAGATTTATTTATTTCAGGAAGTGATGATTAATCTATTAAATTTTGGTCATCTGCTTCATTTTATCAATAGAAATAAAAATGGATTTGTTAATAAACAATTAAAGAACATCAAGATTGTATATGGGCATTATCACTTAATGAGGATGGAAATTAATTAATATCATGTGGTGAAGATAAGTTTATTATAGTGATGTAATTATCAAATAAATAATTATGGGAAATCAAATAAAAAATATAAGTAGATGTCTAAGGAATGCGAGTTTGTTTTATTGATAATTATTAATTTGCTTTTTAACCATGTTCTGGAAAAGCATTACCAAATTTAAGCATATTTACATTTAATTCATAATCAGGAATGTTTACAAAAACTCAAGACATTCCTGTTTAAGGAGGAGAATAACCATGTGTTTTCTATTTTCCATAAAAATATATTCCATCTAAATAATTACTCATTTCAAAAAATGGATGCTATGTTAATCTAATCAGATTTTCATTTTCACCTTCTTCTTTTGATTTTATTTAAGATTGTAAATTAGAATAATCCATTCACTTTGGTATTGAATCTGATGGAGAAATATTTGGTACCATAAGTGAAGATGGAGAATTTTTAATTACATGGGATTCCAAATCTAAAGATGTTCAAATTAGATAGTATTAAGAAAAAAAACAATGAATATCTATTATTCATTATAATTTAAATTAAACTTATTTTTTATATATAATTAATAAATAAGTACAATTTATTCTAAATCATTATTATATTTCTAAATTTAATTTATATAGATTGTTATCCTTATACTACTTTTCTACATTTCCTTACAATATACGTTATTTGATAGAAATATAAATAATCATTGCTTCCAAAATAAATTAGTTTATAAAGATTGTCAATCTTTAATTTTTAGAATTTCAACTAAAAAAGTATTTAGGAATTAATTACTGATTCATATCCATATTTTATTTTTATTGATATATAATTATTATTGTGATATTAAATTAAAGATCAAGAAGACATTAGAAAGTCTTATAGTTTAAAATATAAATAGAATGTAAATAGTTGATTTTAAGAATTTCTGATAAAAGAAAAAAAGTAATTATAATTAATAAATCGAAACAACATAGAATTAATAGGAAATATAAAAATAAAATAATATAGATTAATTTATCTTCTTAAGCATGTTGAAAGACTAGAAATGATCATTATTATTAAAATAAAATGATGATAAGTTTAGAAATGATGGTATTTTATATCTTGACTACTATTGTTTGGAGTTAATAATTTGTCACTTATCATAAAGGAGTTTGTAGATGTGAAGAATTAAATGAAAAAGAATGTGATGGTTAAATTGTTTGGATGAAAGGTCGTTGTAAGATGGAAAACGGTAAATGTGTAAGTCGTAGTTGTGAAGAAATACATAATATTGATGTTTGTTTATTTATAGGTTGCTAATAGAAAAACAATAAATGCTAAAAGCCAATAAGTTGCAATTAATAAACAGAATAAGAATGTGAAGATATTTTCAATTATGAATGTGTATATGATTCAAATCTAAACAGATGTTTAAGTTATTATGATCCAATACCTGATGAATCTATTCCAACATGTGCTGAAAGACCTGTTGATTAATGTTATCTTGCTAGAGAAGGTCTATGTATAGTTAAAGATGATAAATGTTAAGAATTGACTACTTGTGAAGATATTAAAAATGATGACTTGTGTGTAAAGACTTATCCTGCATGTTTGATGAATTCTACAAACTCTTGTATAACTAATAATAAATGTGATAATCCATTCAGTTCTTTGTGTGGTTCAAAGAAATAAAAAATAAATGGAGATTAATATATACTCTGTAACAAATTAGATGATAACACTTGTGTTAATTTTGATCCATCTATTGAAAGTTAAGATACATGTTATAGCAATTCGATGTTCTTTTTTCATTGGGATGGCTAAAATTGTGTTTAATGTAAAGGTTAAGAAGCCAGTGCACAAGAAATTACAATTTTTATTATTTTTATATTGCTTATCAATTATATTTGAAATCATCATTGTTTATAAGCAATCTATATTATATAATTAATATTATAATCCAATATCAAAAACATCTTAAGATTAAATATATTCTTATTCTATTTTTAAAAACTTTTTTCAAAGTTTACTTAATATTGGAAAATATTTTTATAATATTTTTTTTATTCAGATTCATTGATATCTTCAAATATTGTATTTTCTCATGTAAAAAATTTATTTTTCTTTAAAACCTTTTACATTGTGCTTAATTGATTTCTAAAAAATCATATTACACCTCTCACAATGGAATTATTTTTCAAAAACTAATTTCATGATTAATTTAAATCCTTTTTTTCTTTATTTTTGTTTTTGCTTAAATCCATATTACAATTAGACTTTAAAATTGATGATAATGCTTATTAAATTTCTTTTCATCTGATGTAATCCTTCGAGTTTAAATCAAATAATTGAGCAAATGAATTTTTTTATATTATCTTGTATACTTATCCTAAAGAATATTCAATTGATTTATTTTAGATCTAGTTTTAAACAATTGACAAAATGATATCCATTAGAACAATTTCACATTAATTTAATATAATTATTTAGAATAAGAATTGTCTCTTATTCTAAATAATTATATTTTAATTTTATAACAAAAATAAGCCTATTAATAAAAAATGTATATATGGTTACATACATATTCCATTAATCATTTTGTCCTTGAATAAAATTATTATTCTTATAATGAGATCTCTAAATTTTATAGATTTTTAGTAGCAAAAATAAATTATCATTTTTTTGTTACTTTCATATTAATTTTGAATCGATATTCTACTTTAGATACAACATTTAATGTAAGTTAAAGTATTCTTTTTTTATATTTTCTCATTAAGACTCATTATTCCTTGAATCTCTTAAATTCTTGACTTTATGATTTATACATCTTTTTTTAATTGCTATTTATGAAATTTGTTAAAATCTATAAAATGTATCTGACTTTAATTTATTTATGTATCTTCAGATTAGAAATCATATTAAACTGGGTTTAAAAATAGTTGTTCTTGATTATTGATTATATTCTTATGATCATTTCTCTAATAAATATCATATATTTTAATAAAAAATTATAATTTTAATTTGTATATTTGTAAAATAATTAAAGCTTGAATTCAAGATTTGTCTTTCTTCTAATTAGATTTCATATCTGGGTGAAAATTATCTTGATAACCATTAGTTTGAATTTATCCTGGAAAATTTTTTTATAATTAAGTTAATGTCAATATATAGAAACCTCTAAAAAATAAAAATAATAATACAATGCTTTTTTTCTTATTTCATCTATATTAGGTACCATATAATATTTAGTTGTTTATATTTTACTAACTTATTTATCAATCACTTCTAATTAATTTAGAAATTAATCTAGAAATTTATCCAAATTATTTTAATTAAAATTTTAACCTTACGATCGTTGTTATTACATATTTGATGGAATCTAAAAAACTCCAACTTCTTTATTCAAACTATTCTTCTAATAATCATTTATGAACTGTTATAATTCAATCCCTAATTCTTAATTTAAGCCTCCAATCATTCTTTTAACTTTGCCTCTCTCCTCATATATAAATTCTTTTGCTTTCTCACTTTAATATGTTCGCTATAAATCATAATGGATTGAGTTAGAAAGATTTAATTATAAAATTACTTTATTTCGACCAATAGGTATCATTGGATGATCAGTCTATTTTACAAAATAATTTTTTATTGCCATCATTGAATATAACAGGTTTACTAGATTTTAAAAATCTTGATAAATATAGTATTGAATTAGAGACTTATGTTCTTGTTATAGAGGTTAGTGCATTTCTTTATTAATAAATTAATTAGAAACAGAAATCTTTTTTATTTTAAATTAACTTAATAGAATAAAATAATTTAAACATTTTTCTTTGAGATATTTCACAATTCAAAATCTTTTTGTAATAATTGTTATTCATAATAGAAATCATACATTAAATAAATTTACTAATTTTTTTTATTTATAAGAAAGAGACTCACACATATATATTATTTATTTTGTAAAAATCAACTATCTAAAAAATAAATTTAATTATATGATTAAAAAGTTGTTAAATAAATTATCTTGTAATCAAGTAAAGTTTGGCTATCTAAAAATTAGAATATGAGAAAATATTTTTATATACAAATTCAAGAATAATATCACATTAATAAGGTTTCATGAAAAGAATTATTAAATTTTTAAATATTAAAGTTTAAATGGCTATAGATATCCATCTATAGATATCCATGACTCATCTCTTAATTATAAATAATTATTAGATTAGTAATAATAAATAAAATATTCATTCTTAAAAAATTTTGATATTTAAAAAATTGAGAAGCTCTTACTATTAATTTTTTGAGACTTTCTTAATAATTTAAATAATTACAAATTCTCAAGAAATCATTAAAGTTATGAATTATTAATAATTAGAAAAAAAGGTTTAATAATTTAAGTAAATAAATAATTTTTATAATTATGTTGCTCAAAAATATTAATGAGCCTAAATGTGCTAATCATAATCAGCGAATAACAATAGTCAACTAAGAAAAAAGTAGTCAGGAAAGGTTTATGTGTGATGAATGCATTAAAAATAAACAAATGAATAAAGTAATTTTATTTTCCAAAGCTTTTGGTATTAACTAAGAGATTAAGAGATGGCAAATTTAAATCTTAGAAAAAATTTAGGAGTTTCAGAAAATATTCTAAAGAATAAAGGAAGAATTTTAAAAATAATTGAATTAATTAGATAACATTATCTAAAAATGGACCTAATATATTTAAAACTTGAATGAATAGTTTAATTTATAATTTGATGAATTTGATGTTGTGACTCAAAAAATGAATTAATAAAGTGTTTCTAAAATAAAAAATATATTATAGAATTTATTCAAACTTGAATCAATAGATATTTTTATTGAACAACTTTCAAATTTTGATTAAAAAATAGAGCGTTAAAAAAACGAAAAACAAAATAATAATATTTAGGAAATAAATAAGTAGAATTCAAAGATTATTTAGATATTATATATATCTAATTTTGGTATAGTTTTATATAATAATTTAGATTGGGAAAAAGAATCAATATTTAATAATTTAATAGTAGATATAGATTCTTTTTAAATTGAGAATGGGAATAAAATTGTATAATTAAAAACTAAAATTGCTTTTCTTAAAATAATTTAATTAGTATAACTTTAATATATATTCTTTGAAGACACCAGATAAACTGCAAATCAGAAGATTAATTTAGAATTAATAAATGGATGCTGTAATTTTTGAGATTGATGATATTTTAATTGAAAATTATGAATAACTCGTTAAATTGTTTAGAAATGATTAAAATCATAATAAAGAACAAATCGCTTTTCTCACTTAGAATACGATAAAATTAGATCAAGAGCAACTGATTTCGATGAAAAAATTTGCTAAAAATAATAAGATCTGTTTATTAGAATTTTACAAAAATTAATTTCAAAATGTAAGAGAATAATTCAATTATATTGCAAGTAAACTGATTTAAGATATTCAAAATGATTAAAAGCAAATCATATGTAATAATAATTCTGAAAGTTAATAAAAAAATAATTAATCATGTAATTTAGGCATTGAATAAATGACTTTATATCAAGATAATGAAATAAATCAAAGTAATAGAAGTACTTCATAGAAACGATTTGATTCTTTAAAAGATCCATCAGAATTTGATAAAAATTTAGTTTTTAAATAATTTTATGAAGACTGTTTGATTTAAAAAATGGATGTTATTTAAACTGATAATACTAAATATGATTATTTAGTTTAATTTACTAATTTAAACTTTTATTTTAACTCTAAAAATTTAAATTCTCCATTACCAATCTTAAAATAGAAGATTTATTAGTCTATAGGTAAATTATATTTTACAGAATTTGATGAAAATATAAATCCAAAATACTTAATATAAGAAGGAAGTTTTGAAATAGATATAAAATCACTTAAATTTATTTTAAATGGACAAGGTATAGAATATGCTTAAAAATCAAATGTTATAAAGTACGAAGGAGAATTTTATTAAGGATAATTAAAATAAAATTAAATTAGAAATGATGAAAGAAAACATCAACCTTAATATTAAAATTAAAATAGTTAAAAAGAATTGTATTTATAAAATAATGATTTGTAATATCAAAAACATTGGTGTAAATTGAATCAATAATTCAACTAAAAAGACAATTTAATTTTCTCATAAAATTAATGGTTGCCAAGTAGGATTATTGATGCTTATGTTAATTATTTAAATTTGAATAATGAAAAAAGATATTTCTAAACCTCCAAAGAATAAAGACATCTTATAAAAAGAATATTATTCATGCCCACTACTTTATCAACTAATTATGCTAAACCATATGATTTTAATCAAGCAAAAAACAAATTTGATTCAGAATTGTTATAATACTAAGAAATTAATTATGATTTAAAAAAAGTTTATTCTAAGGTTGGTTTTCCAATAAATAAATATAATTCCCATTGGTATTTTCTATTATATGATTTACAATCTTAAGAAGTAACATATGTTAATTCACTTACTATGAATGGATTTGAAGATCAATTAGTAAGAATTCTTTCCTAATTATTGAATTCAAACCCTGATATTAATATTATTTAAAATTAGCTTACATAATAAAATGATGGCTATTCTTGTGGATATCATGTCTGCTCTGTTATGTAATATTATTCAGAAATTTAATTTAATAAAAAAGTTGAATATCATTATAATGAAACATAAATAAAAACAATACTCTAAGAGATAATTTAATAAGTCTGAATTGAATTATCATTAAGATATTGTATAAATTTATAAGAAAAAATTTAATTAAAATGACTTTAAATTATTATTTTAATATTTTAATTAGACTTTGAAAAACTATCTACAGATTTTAAACCAATTTAGTATGATACATTATAAGATTTTTATATAAATACATAAAAAATAAATTAGTATGGTTGAAAAAGAAAAACTCAATCTTATTTATAAAATTGCCTCATTTTTTTCTCAATATTAAGATAATATTTTTTTGTTAATTCTATTATAGAAGAGTCATTTTTAAGTTTTGTACAATGCCAAAATTACTTAAGAAATCTGAATTCTAATTCAATAATTATTATATAGGTTGGTGATTAAAGATTATTGAAGTAAAAAATATTAAAATTTTATAATTATTTATAAATATTATGATTTAATACAAAAATAAACCCAATAAGGTATTTATTAATAGTTCAAAAAAATAAAGATTATTAACTAATTATAATAAAACTTTTAATATAAATTTAATTAAGGAGTGCTTTAATAAAAAAAAGATGATGGAAATATACATTTTGATTTTAAACTTCAAATCATTTTGTTGACTTGAGTTTTAAGAAAGTTTTTAAAGTGAGAGTGGCTGATTTGGCAAATTTATTAATATTTAATAAAATATAAGTGTAATTATATATTTTAACAAACTGCAAATTACTTTTTAATATTTTATACATCAAACAACATTTCTTAAATATGGTTATTCATTTTCTAAAAAAGTACCTCCTTAAATTTCTAAGATATAATTTGAACAGTTAATATTCCAATTAGGCTAAAAATTTATGTTTTTGAAAGAGCATTTTTCACTACATTACATAATTTGCATCAAATTTGACATTTTTATTTTTTCAAAATATTTCAATATGTTTTACCCTGAGCATATTTAAAAAAGTAACAAAAAAAACAACTTCCAATCCAACACTTTAAATTTCCAAAACAGCTTATCCTCTCAGTCATTTAATATGATAATAACTCTAGTTTTTATCCAAATTTGCACAATAATTTAAGTTTAATTAACAATTTAAATGGCCAAAAATCTAAAAATATTAATGATTCACAATATTTATAAATTAAACTTCATACCGATTGAGTTTCAATTGTGATAATGTTATTTTAGGAATTTTATAATTAGGGAATAAAATATTAAAAATATTTAAATCCTTTGTAATATATATGAAAAGTGATGTAATATTTTACAACTGAAGATAGAAAATTAAAATGATTTCTTTTCTTAAAATCTTTTAGTTTAATGAATAATTTTATTGTTGCTTATTATATTAGTAGATTTTCCAAAAAATTGAAAATATCTTTATTTTATTTAATTAATTACATAATCTTTTCTCAACGACTATTTCTAATATTTTTATTATTTCCTTTATATGTTTTTTACTGAGATAAATTGACAAATATTTCAATTTAGCAAGGTTAGTAAACGAATGATTATAGTTTGAATCCGTAATATATTTATTAAAACTACTATGATTGCTATAACAAAACAGATTAACAAATTAGACAACTTAATTCTTTTAAACTCTAAATCTGATTATCATAGTAATAGTTTAATTAATAATTATTAAAATCTTCTAATTCAAAACACTAAAAAAAGAATTACTTAAACTATCCAAATCATAATTTGAATTACCATATAATTATTTTATTAAAGTAATTTATAAAAGATAGATGTAAAATAAATATTATTTCGTACAAAAAACAAACTCATTAATATTTTCACTAACTTGTCTCTCATAACAATTACTTTTGTCTACGCTGCTTAAGTTGATCTTCTAGAAAATAGATTTAGAGTATAACTCAAACAAATATTCAGATTCTGATGAAACCTGGAAAGTTCTATGGTTCCTTTTTACTTGGATTATTCAATTTTAGTCATCAATAACTTTTGAATTGAGGATAACAGATTATTATTAGGTCTTAAATTTAAGCTTCATCCTTTATTGTACTCTAAAATTATCAAGGCGAAAAAGAACTATAGAATTCCAACTTGAACAAAATCTTAAAAATATCAGCAAAGGAAAATGAATAACAATTTCGCTATTATCAAAATTAGAGGCTACAATATTGAATATAGTAGTAAGATGAGAATATATCTGAATGTTGATAACTTAATTAATAATATTTATGATAATATATAATAATGATAAGTTTGCAAAGCTTAAAAAATAGTTTATATAACTATTGTTATATTATAAAATTTTTATATTAAAGTTTTATTCATAATAGAATGAGGATGGATAACTAACAATATTCAATTGACAGTTAATCTGTGATCTATTTCTTTATTCCACTTTCAAAATACTTGAATCCTTTTTTTGCAGTAAATATTTTTGAGTGCAATCTAATATTATGGTGATTCTAAGATTATTTTTATAAAATACCAGATAAATCATACAATGGAGGATAATTAATCTCAGAAAATATATCTTTTTAATTTAAACTTAAATGAAGGCTTTAAAATATGAATTTTTGAAAAATAAAGATTTTATTTAATCTACTATTAATATTTAATTAGCTAAATTATAACTATAATTTTATATAAAAAATATCTCAAAACTGCTATGATAGCTTAACCGTTAAAATTCTACAACTTATGTGATTATACACAATCACTATATTAAATAAAAAAGGAGATTATTTAAAATTAAAAATCAAGATTCTATTTTGATTATAATCTATTGCAATACATTAATCTATTACAATACATTATAATAGAATTCTTGATTAAAAAAAAAAATTATTAATTATTATAGAGGAATAATTAAAGAGTTAATTCATCAGAATCTTGTACTTTAAATATTATATATTTGGTTTCCTAAATATATTACACTGAACTGAGTTATTTAATTAATAATTATAAAGATGTTCGTAATAAACAATATTTCCTTTATTCATCAGTTGAAGCAGAGAGTATTATATAAATAATCATTGCTGCTTCAATCTAAAATTTTATCAAGATTCAAACTCTGACCTTTTCAAAATTTACCTTGATTTTAATATTTAAATTTATATTCATTTTATTGAAACTGATTTGAGCATCAAAGGCAGCACACATTTCCTTATAGTTTAATTATTTATTCATTATTAGGATTAATCAGAATCATAAAGAAAAAAAAATAAAAATTTCATTTATTTATTAAAATTTTTATTAATTTATTTTGTAAAATCATGCTTACTGTTTTTTTTCGAATAAATGATAAATCTATTATTATTAGGCTTTATTATGTTTTAAAATTGAAAAATAGATTTTTTGCAATTAATCCATTTTTTATGATAATCATGTAACTTTAAGAATATGATTTACAATAAATTTGTAATTCTTATTCTTTTCTTAAAAGAGATAATCATCTTTCCGAAATTATAAATTTCTATTGAAATATCCCATAAAAACTAATCTGATCTTATTTAATGATACTAGTTTCACTAAATATTTTATTAAATTATCTATTTAAAAATCCTGCTTCTAAATAGAACGTTTCTAAATATAGAGATAAAAATTCATTTTTTAAATTTATTTAATTAATTCATGTTCTCTTATTTATAAATAGAATGATAATTTGTTTAAGTTTTTTAAATAAGTTGTTGTATAAGATTTTGAGATTAATAAAATTAAATAAAACTATCAATATTAAGAAAATAAAATATTTGAAAAAAGAATCATGAATTAGATTCCAATAATAAAAATCTTATGATTAAATTTGATAATTGAATATAGAATAATTCATAAAATTTTTTATTTTTGTTTGGTTATGTAATTTTATAATAAAAATAAAATGATTAATAAATTATTATAATTGATTTATATTTTATAAGCTCAAATTTATTTTCATTGATATATCAATTGGTAAACATGAAATGATAATGTTGAATCATTCCAAATAACTAAATAGTTTCCATCATTTGTAATATTGCCATAATTTTTACAAGATCTACAATCAATAGGTTCAATCTATGTATTAAATAATTAGTTTTGCTAATTCAATATATAAACATATTTATTATGCTTTACAATATAAATTTGTTTTTCTTAATTATAAATAGATGGAAATAAAGATTATCCATCTTTTAAGTCTAAATATTTTAAGTTTATTTACAACTCTTTCTTTTCTACAAACATTTTTGTTTCTTTTTAAAATATATGAACTAAAGCCTAATTTTCTTAACACCAAGCAATCATATTTTTTGAAAGAAAGCAAACTCTAAATCCATTATCATTTTTTAGATTTTCTAAGACTTATTTGAACTTAAATCTTCTTTGATTAATATTTTTTTCCCAAACTATAATTGTTTTATCATCACTGCATGAAACTAATTATGTTTCATCTTCATTTATACTAATTTAACCAATATGTTTGCTATGCTTACTAAGTTAATAGTAAAATAGTATTTTATTCTAATCTGTATTCAAATTCCAAACTTTAATAGATCCATTTGCATGTCCTGAAAATAATTAATTTTCATTTTAATTTAATAATAAACACCATACAATAGATTATGTATCACAAGGTTATGATACATCCCAATTAATAGGATTTGATAATTATTTCCATCCTATAATTTTGCAATCTATACTTCCTGTTATAAACCAGTTTATCTTTTTACTAAAGATAATACAAGTAACATCCTATTGATGTCCTTTTAAAATGATTCCTGAATCTTTTAATTTCCCTTTTTCAAAATCCCATATTTTTATATCTTTTTTTGCGGTTCCAACCATTATTGATCCTTGTCTATTAAATGCAAGTGCAAAACACCATTATTCTTAAAAAACTTCTTAGATTTATTAATATCTTATTTCTCTATTTACAGGGTGCTTTTCATTAAAAGACTCTATATGAGATGCAAGAGAATTTAATTATACTTTTTTTAAAGGTCTTAAATTGAATTCTTCATTATTTTATGATTCAACTAAAACATTCTTTAAGTTATCTGTTTCTTTTTCTATTATATCCACAATTTATTTAAGGATTGATACAGAACTTTTTAATTTGCTCTCAAAAATTTTATTTATTTAATTTATTCTCTCTACTTCCTAATATATCTATTCTTCTTCATCATATAAATCTTCATTATTCTTATTCAATTCATACTTTTATTAATTTGAATTAACAATAATTATATCAATAACTTTGAATAACTTCTCTTTAAGCTTTTGCATATATTGAGTAAATTAATCAATTTCATTTATGTTTTATTTTCTTTAAATGTTTACTTATTAACTCATTTTTTCCTAATTTTAAGAATTAATTCTTACTAAATCATCTGTTAAACCTCTATTTTAACTATCTCTATGTTCTTCTAAGCAATCAGCACATATCCATCTCTCTTAAGACTTGAATTTTTATTTATCTAAAACTAACAACATCGAACAATCCTTGTGTTTATTAACACATTCTATTATACCCTCATCTTATATCATTTATAATACTTATTATAAAGAAATCAATATCTTATTATATGCCTGATTTAATCAATAAAATTTCCTTATATTAATTTGATCTTAAACATATAGAAAAATTGAATAATAAAATCGATTAATATTAGGATTAATCTTTTATTTTTTTTAGCTATAATTTATCTGTTAAAGGAATTTTCTCGATAATCAAGATGTTTAATTATAACTTAATATCAAAATAAGATATTAAAAGCATTGTTTAATTTCTATAAAAATGTATATAAACATTTCAGAATCTTTGTTGAAAGTTAAAAGTTTTTATATTTAATATTATTATGAACTCTTCTAACTAAAGCAAGAAAGTTTAAATTTATAATATCATTATCTAATATCATTTATATTATAAAATGCTGAAATTTTATTAAAACTAATACTATTATTCATTCAGGATAAATAGTAAAATAATAAAACTTTTATATTTCCCATACTCCTTATTTAAGTTTAAGATATTTTATCCTTATATACTTGATTTTTTCATTATTTTTCATATAAATATTTATTTTAATATCTATTCTGATTAATATAATCAAATTTATATGAAATAATTGTAAGTAGAAAACACAAAATTAGATATAGTTTTAGTAAATACCTTTAAAAGTTTAATTAAATTTTAATGCACTCTGATTACATTAACTAATGAAAAAAAAACTTATACCAAAAATAAATTCATCCAAAGGATAGATTTATTCATTTAAAATGAAATTTAGTTTTAAACTCAAAATTGGAAATAATATTATTTTAGATAAAATTATCTCTCAACTTTTAAGAATAAGCTATTTTCAAACAAAAACTCCCTTAAGATGTATTATTTAAACTTAATTAAGGAGAAATCTTTAAGATTCAAAATGAATTTACATAAAAAATATCAATATTTAAATAATTAATTTTAATTTCAATAAATAAGACAGGGTGAACAACCAGAAGAAACTCTTTCAACCTATTTACTTTAATTATTTTAACTTGAAATTATGTAATCTTCTTAATTTTATTTGACTGCTTCAACAAGTATTTCTCTTAATTTTTTTTGTTCAAAATTTTCCCCTAATATTTAACTATTATTTTCTTCTAAATATTTTAAAATGTATAAAGCATCTTCAGTTCCATTTTACCAATGAAAATTTGATTCATAGATTTAATTTTCTTTTTGGGCAAGTTAATCAACAAATTCTGTAAATTAAGATTTTTATTTTTATTTAAAATTCTTTTCTTATTATTTACTTAATTAAATTGCTGCCATTTGTACTTCTATTTCTAAATCAGATGGATTAATTGCAAATATTCTAAGTATATTATTAAGCCGTATTAATCTTCTTTTAAATTTATTTTCTTTTTTATACTCTAATGTAAAATCTAAAGCTGCATTTATTATCATAAATGTATTTCCTACTATAGGTACTGATCCTAAAGCAGAAGTACCAACATTAAAAACCTTTTAAACTATATTCATAACATTTTCAGAAGTACTCTCTATCATAGCATCCTTATTAAATTAGTATAAATCAGTAGATATTTATGCCATAGCTTATAAATAATAATATAAACGCCAAAATAAAGCTTTATAATAAATAAATTAATGTTAATTTTCTTATTTTTTGAGTTCAACCATAGATTAATCAATTATATATCTATCTTAGAATTCAAGTTACTAAATTTTTTATCTTAATTCTACATTCTCTTATTTAAGTTAAATAATTTCTTTTCTAACAATTTTCAAATCTAATTACATTTCTCTTAATGTTTCTAATAAATTCTACTATTAATATTAATATTCTTTTGAGGAACTTGTATTTAACTTCTTAATAACTTGTTATTCAATATTATTAATTTTTTCAGAGTATAATATTGAAACTTTTTTATTTTTTTGGAATTTTCCAGGTAATAACTCAAGATCACTTTTAATTTTATTAATATCCTATTATATTAATAATAATATTTCAATTTTTCCTTTAATAAATGAAAGATTATCATTAGTTAAATTCAGTTCAGTTTGAAGTTAAAGAGTTAACTATTATAATAATAGTAAAGATTGATTATAATACTAAGTAGCCTAATGATAAGATTAATTAGAATAATAAATATCTCCAATATTAGCAAAATAAAGTGGATTATTTGAGCTTAACATAATAGCCTTTTGATAATCTTATAAGGCTTCTTCACTTTTACCTATTATTTTTAAAAGCATGCCTTTATTCTATTAAATAATATACCTCTATTGTTATAAGAACTTGGATACTCAGGATCAAGTTCTATTGCTTTATTATAATCCTTAAGAGCTTTTTCTCTTTATTCAGTTACTTCATAAAGATTAGCTTTCTTATATTCAATCGAATACCTCTATTAAAATAAGCCAAAGCATGTTAGGGATTTAATTCTATTGCTTTATTGAAATCCTTAATAGCCAAATCATATTATTCTTTTTCTGAAAATAATTATCCTAACAATATAGACAATTTCTCTTACCTCTATTATTAAAGGAATTAGGATGTTCTGGGTTTATTTCTAAAGCCTTATTTAAATCTTTTAGAGCATTATCTTATTAACCAATCATCGAAAATAAACGAGCTAAATATGAGATTCGATTTAACCTCTATTATTGAAAACACCTACATTTAAAGGATTTATTTTTATTGCTTAATCATAATCCATAAGAGCTTCTTAGAATTTCCCAATATAAAATAATAAGATACCTATATTCATAAAAATATATATTTAAACCTCGATTATTATATGCAACCGAACGCTCTGGATTTAATTTTATTGCTGTATTATAATCATCTAAAGCTCTATCATTTTATTTTAGATCTTCAAATAACAAACCTAATTATTAAATATTATATTACCTCTATTCATATAAGCATATTCACATTTAGGATCAATCTCTATAGCTTTTGTGTATTAAACCATAGCATCTGATTATTTTCCTTAATCAACCAACACAGTTCCTTATATTCATTTAATTTATCAAACCTATTCTATTGTAAGCTAACGCATATTTTGGATTTAATCTTATTGCTTTCTAACAATCTTCTAAGGATTTTTCAAACTTTTCTTATTTCCAAAAGATAGTTCCTAAGATTTTAATTAATTAATACCTCTAAAATAATAGTTTTCTGATGCTGTTTAATTAAGTTCTATTGCCTTATTAAAATCATTAAATGCTTCCTTTAATTAATTTTTTTCTAAATATAATTCCCCTAAAATATATATTGAAACAATACCTCTTAAAGTATAGGCTTCGTTAAATTAAGTATTAAATTTTAAAGAATTACTAACTTCGTTAATAGCTTCTTCAATCTTATTATTTTCTTTTAAAAACTTATTTATTATGGTGAATCATTTTACTTGTGATTTCTTATAATGTTCATTTGCTTTTTGGTGATTACTGATTCCCTATTTTGATGAATCTAAGTTCTTAACTAAATCTTATTTCATATATAAATATTTCTTAAAATTCTGTTTGAAATAAACTGTGTTAAATCATGAGATTATATTAAAATATAATTATATAATTAATCAGATTTTACTAGGAAATATTTTTTATTTTTAAATCTTTTCTAAATCTAACAAACTATATAAATCAACTGATGGGATATGAATGTAAAAGAAATAGTAAATAATGTTTAGAAATATTTATTCGTTTAGATGATGAAAATATTCAACAACCCCAAAAATTGTAAGCTTTTCAACAAAATCAAAAATCTTTTCATTTCTTAGGAACAATAAATATACTGTTTAATATCTGATACATATGAATTTTCTTAATTAATAATCAAATTCTTAATTTGGTTGGAGTATTATTTAATATAGTCAAACAAAGAATGAACTTTATTAGATGTTCAATATATGTAAATTAATCGAAAAAATGAATAAATTAATAGTTAAGTTAATTAAAAAATTAAATTTTCTTTTTAGTTTATAAAGAAATGAGTTTTTTTGTTCAATAATATAACTATATATATATATTTTCTTATCAATAGTATGCTTATTTTAGGTTTGCTTTATTTAGTGTAATTTATCCTGAGAAATTAATTTAACAGGAGGATGAGATTGAAAATGTTGGATAATAGTTTTATCAATAAATTTAGATTAAACTTTTAGGATCTTATTTTTTGATAGTAAATTTTAAAATTTTGATGAATAAAATACTTTTGCAGAATATATCTTATTTAATTTCATTAAATTTTTAAAAGAAATTCAAAAAATTTCTATTTTCCCTTAATAATTAAAATTATTTATCTTGGAAAGCTTAAGAAATAAAAATTTTTTAATATTAAAAAATAAAGTTGAAAGATAACTATATTAATTATTTCCAAATTAATTAAGATTTTCAGTAGAAAAGAAGAAAAATAGAATTTTTTGCTTCATTTATATGTTTTTATAGCTTTTGGTTCTAAACATCTCTGTGATTAAATATTATAAATTAGTTAAAAAAATTAGAATTATAAAATAATAATCATAATAAGATTTTTATATATTTAATTGATAATTAAAGTTTATAGAATTTTCATATAACTACTTATGTAAAATTTTTATTTTATAATTATGTTTTTTATGTTCTTTCTTAGATAAAGATTAAAATAATTTTCAGAATTTTTTTCTATTTTTAGATTATAGCATATAATATTTTAGAATGTGAATATTATTATAAAAATATATTTTAAGAGCTATTATTAATTAATGACGATAGAAAACTCAATTACAAAGTTATATACTTAGGTAATATAAGAATGTAAAGAAGATTTAATAAGATTATGATTCAGAATAAGATTAGGAGGATGAAAAATTAGAACATGATATGAAAATTTATGCTTGATATTGAAATGTTATTGGTTTAAACTAATGTGTAACTTACTTAGATTCAAATAAAATTCATTCATATAGTTTAAAGTTCATAGATGAAAAATTGCATTAAATGTTAAAGATTGGTGATTGATTAAAGTTACTTGAATTTAGGATAGCAGAAAGAGGGAAATTTTATTAAAAAATTAACTTATAAAATTTTCACAAATAATATATATTTTGGGTTTAAAATTCAAATCTTTATCTGATTTATTATCATATTTAAAATAAGAAATAAAGTGAATTAATGGATTCTGGTTTTATCAAAGAAGAAAAATAAAGCTCTGAAGTAGCAAATAAACAGAAGCAATATTAATAATTTCAATTATTTAATTTTGATTTTCATAAATAAAAAAAGGGTTGTATCAGCGATATCATTCATAGGCATATTACAAATTGGAAAGGCTATTAGTTTGGATCAGTGGAAATAAATGCATTTTATACAGACATGGAATAGGATCATTCTTATATTTAATGGATATTTCCAAATTTTTTTTAAAGCAATTTTAATTCTGATAGCTATAGATTAACTATTGAAGAAAGAAATAAGATGATTTCGGATAAAGAAGTTTAATATTGATATTAACTTATAGGTTATGGATTTTTATTTTGATAATTACAAAATGATTCTAAGATTTTTTGGAATTAGGTGGAGTGTAGATAATTTAGAATTTGAGAATAAGGATTAATTTTAAATATGTATTCAAATTAATACTCATAACTAATTAAGATTAAAGAGAATCTTTGCTTCTTTAAGTGTTTTAGGAAAAAGATAGGAGGCAATTAAACTATTAAATTTTATACAAAAATAAGATTACTAGCTTTACTGTGAAGAATACTAGAGATATAATTTGTTAAAGGAGGAAGAACATAATGTGTAAAAGCAAATAATTGGCAATAAATAAGATACAACTTAAATTTAAAAAGTTTAAGTAAACTTTAAATCTAAAGATTAAATTCATTCTAAGCCAGAAAATACTTAAAAATTATAAAAATAAGGATATTAAAAGTTATCAAATTAATAGTAAAATATGAAAAAGGTTACAGAAGTAAGGTAGCAATAAAATTTTCAACAAAAGTCAAAAATATCTAATAAGGTCATTAAAACTCAAAAAATAACTACTCAACAACAATAAAAATCATAAAATATTGAACATGTTTAAAATCAAAAAGAATAATCATAGCTGACTAATCATAATTAATTAATTTAGGAAAATTAAACATCAATATTGTCTTGGGATTAAGTCAAATATAAATACGTAGGTTAAGATTAAATTGATGAAAAATGGGCGAAAATAGAATTGTTGAACAAAGAAATAGTTTAATATTTATGAGTATTAAATAATTTAAATATTAATTCTTTTTTTTAATTTCTTTGATTGAATTATTTGAAACCATTTTCAATCCATAAAAGGTATAAATTACTAATAAACTAATTATATCAAATAATATTAATTATGATAAGGATTACAAAAGATCAAAATTTTAATCTTATTTATTTAATATTTATATATTCATGTATTTTGAAATATATTTAATGATTTAACTTTTATATTTTAATTCTTTTGTTGATTTGCAAAATCCTGAAAAGCAAAAATTATTCCTTAAGGATGAATTATTTTTTCAGTTGTATCTAAAATTAAAAAAAACATCGACATTAGTTAATTAATTCGAAAAAATTATTTTAATTTAATTAGAATGATTGATTAAAAAGGATTAAATCAAAAATTTATAGACGCCGAAGATTTAAAAATATGCAATGAGTAAAATGTATTAGTCTATGAAAAAACAATAAGTTTTAAATATAAATACTAATTCTAAACTTATTTAAAATTAATCTAATGAATATTATAGGATTAATTATTTTGATGATAAAAAAATTAATAATATTAGATTTGAGAAATTTAGGAAAGAACATCTAAATAAACAGAAGCCATTATTGTATAAATAGTTAATAGAGAGAAAAATTTAATTAATTTATTCAAAGATTCACATGAATTAAAGAGACTGAGAAATTAATTGTAAACTCAAATCTCTAAAGTTTTTAGATTATGTTCTTTCAGCTTCAGTGTTTTTTTTAGTTTTCATACATTTATTCATCCAAAATTTTGATAAACTTTAACCTATGTATGATCTCTATAGGATAAAATAAAATAGGAGTTCAATAATCCATCTATATGTTTTGACGAAGATGCATATTATAAATTAAATGTAATAGAATAATTCCTGACATTTAGATTATTCATACAAGTTAAATTGACTTTGAAATAAGTTGTTCCTCTTTTAAAATAACTAGCAACCATTATATTAGATAACAATCTTATATAATATAATTTAACATATACTGTATTATTCATTAACAATCATATCATAACATTTTAAGATGAAGATTAATACAATTAATTTTGAATCACAATTGATATCTACATACTTTTATTTACTAAATTTCATAAATAGCAAATTCCTATAAAATACTGATCATCAATCTAAATTATATAACATCAGAATACCATTTTAATAAAAAGAATTACCAGTAAAATAGTAGTAATCAGAATTTTTTGGAATTATTTTAAGAAAAGTAACTTGATTATTCTTATTAGTCTAAGGAATTATTTTAATTTTGATTTGTAAAGCAAAAAATGAATTATTTATTGAAGTTATTAAAGAATTTTAGAGAGAATTCTTATGTAAGTATTGAACAAATGATTGTTATTCAATAATCATGCAAACTTAATAGAATGATTTCGTGTTATATTTTTTAACAATTTATCTGCAATCTTAAGAGGTAATATTCTTAGACTTATGGTATCCCATTTCATCATATTGAATATACAATAAACAAAAATAATCATTGGACAAGCAGCACTATGAAGATTAATATAGTTATAATTAAAAACATATAAAAATATTAAAATGCTTAAAATCATCATTAGGTTTAATTGGAGAATTAAAAGAATAATTTTGATGAGGAATTGTTAAATTAATGGTAATATTTTTATTATCCTTTAATATCTTGAAATCTGATAAGAAAGTAATACTTTATTATGAAATTTATTATAATTATTTTAACATAGGAACTAAAATCGATCATATAAAGATACATTATAATTATAATAAATTATGGGAAGTATAGTTATAGCTTTAATTTTGTAATTATTTGATATATTAATACTTTAAATCTATTCAAGTCAATAAAAAGCGCCCTTATAAAAATTATCAAATTAAGATAATTTCTAATTCTAAATAGGAAGAGTACTTAAAAATTTTGAATTAATTTTAGCTAATAATATAAATGCATTTGCTAAGTTAATGAAGGATCTTAAATGTAAACTGTAAAATTTACGAAAGTAATATACAAGAATAAATTATCTGATTTTCTAATTGTGTTTAGATGATTACCAATTTCTAATAAATTCTTCACATAATAATATTATGATAAATTTAAAAATTTCAAACCTGGAAACTAATAGATTGATTAGTTTAACATTTGTATTCAATTATTATTCTTTCAGGATAAATATTATGAACTACTTAAAGTGAAGTTGCATTTACAGGAATCTAGATTTGAATAATTGTTCTTATTTAAAGAGAACGTAAGAACAATTTAAAATATAGAATTATTAATCGTTACATCCAATATATTGATTTGAAAATAGGGATAAAATAGAGTTATTTTAATAATATTAGGCATATAGTATATAAGAATTAGTATCATCAACAATAGACTATAATTTAGTGCTGATAGGTTTATAATCTTAAGAGGAATACAAAAAATTGCATTATATTCATAAAATAAAATTAATTGTTCTAATAACAATCAAGTAAAATATTAAATAGCATTGATAAATGAACGCTATAACAATTGAATGAAACATTTATATTCAATTTTAATCCAATTTACATTATTTATTTATTCTTCCATTTATATATAAGAACTGAATTATTCATTGAAAGTGAAACAAAATTAGTATTATTTGATGATAATGATTTAAATTCTAGAATAATATTCAAATATATATAATTGCGATTTGTTTAGTTAATATATGATAATTGATTCATAATTTGTACATTTTCAATATTAAGATTAGTTACCCATCTTAATTAATTATTTATTTATAATATTTTATTGTCCTAAAAATGATAATTTTATTTTCCCTTAAAATATAAAACATATTTGTTTTAACATATTATCATACAAATTGTATTTTTAGTATCCTCCATCTAATAGGTAGAATAAAATCTCTCTTTCTATCATCTAATATGCCTATCCATAAAACTAAAAGAGTGTAAAAAAAATAAAAATCATTTTATAAAAATATTTAAAATTTTCATTAAATTTTATTTTTTCTATTTTCAATCTATTGTTATTATTACTTTATTAAATAAGAATATTTAAAATAAAAAAACCCTCTATTATTGATTATATAAATTATAATAATATGAATTTATATCAGAGATCAATGCTATTATTTATCTCCTCAGTAAAAAAAAATTATTTCTATCTTTGCTATGTTCAAATTAAATTTTGTGCAAATAAATTCTGATAAAACTTTTTATATTTTGTACTGAAATATATTAGGTAATAAACAAATAATTTTAAGAAACATGAATATTAAAATGGCAGTGATTAAATTATTTTTTGGAATTATGGTAATAAAATACACAAACTTACAAATACAAATGTTCTATAATATTAAATGTAAGTAGTCATTTATGAAATAGTTTTAATATGATAACATGAATTATTAAGAGGGAAGTTTAAATAATTATTAAAAAAGGACATAATATATGATTAAAAGAAATATAAAAATGATTCAATAAGGAAATGAAAATAAACAGTGAATAAGGTTTAAATTTATTTATAGATATTTAACATAATAAGAAAAACTTTTAATCTAAATTAATTTGTGTCATTGTTGTTCTTTCGACGATACATATAGATGACTACCTCATCAATCAAATTGTTTTAGTAAATGCTAAATGCAATCAATACTCCTTAACCATAAGTTAAACATTTAAATATGCAACATTATATATTGTTTTATATGAAAAATTTTATATTTTAATATAGCTTTGAAAAATGTATAAATAAAATTATAATGAAATACTTTTGATTATTTTTATTATCTAATTGCATAACTAAAAGTAATTTAATATTTAATAAAAATTATTTGATAAATTTTATTTAATTTAAATTTAAATTAAGGTTTCTCTGTATTTAAAAATTTCAAAATATTATATTTTCTGAACTCAACAAAATTTTAAAAAAATTTTATATGATTTTAGAAAAATTTTTATTTCTTATTCACACTTTAAAAATTAAAAAATAAATTTAACAAATGATTTAATAAAATTTTATTAAATTTTCACTTTTTTACATTTAAATTAAGTTTTGTCATAAATTAGAAAAATATTAAGATAAATTTTTATTAATTGGCATTTCAGTATTCTTCTTAATTTATTGTTTAAAGATAATGGAACATTAAAATACAATATCTTTTTCATTATGAATATTAAAATAAATATTATCATTTAATAATAATGAGAGAGAGAGTGTAAAAGAGTTTAGAGATGTCAAAATCAATATTAAATGAATTCTTATGTGGATAGATTCTTGTCTTTTATTTTTGATTATTGGATAGATTTGTTACTTATGATCATTTCAATTTAAATTTTATTAATTTTACAAAAATCATCCTTTAACTTAAGAAACCATTTAAAATAACACAAAAAATTTAAAAGAAAATTGATAAGAGAAATATGATAAGAATAGTTAAATATATAATCAAGGAATTCTTCTCTCCTTGATTTACATTTTAAGCATAATAGGAAATAGGCTGATTATATATTACAAATTCATTATATAAATATAATTAATTAAATACTATATACTTATCTTTAAATAAATCACCAAATCTCTCTATATTGTAATCTACTTGTTTTTTTTGATAATTTGCCAATTACCTTATGAATTAATAAGTATTCTCCTTGATTACTATTACAACTTCCTAGAATTCCTCTTATATATACATTTTCATATCTAATAAAGATGCTTTATTTGAAATTTATTCAAAAAGAATTTATAAACTCCATTAAACATTTATTTATCTCAAATTAATGATAATATATTTATTAAAGAGGGATCATTATAATAAATTAATAAAAGTTTAAAATAATACTATTATTATAGATATATAAGAATTTTGGAATATAATAAAATGAAGTAACATTCTTAAAGAAAAGATTTAAGTAATCTCGCAGAAAGAAATAAAAATATCATTTATTCATGAATACCTATTGTAAATATAGATTTCAAAGATATGAGAAAATGCGGATATATTTTATTACACTAAAAAAAAAGTGAGACTAATTAGAATGGTTGAATTAAAAAGTATAAAAGAACTAAGAATTAGGAAATTTTTTAGGTGTAGACACATTAACAAATTATTCAAGAAATATTAATGATCATTTACCGATTAAGGAGGAGTGTGTTTATGAAATAATGAATTTGGTATTTCTAATGGATGACATGATTATTCACTCTTGAAAACGAAAATGATAATATGATGCAAGATTGAAGAAAATGCTTATGTTACTGAAGATGTTTTTTAAAATAAAATGATGTATCTAATTTAAGTGAAGTCTTAACAGGCTATGAAATATCAAACAAGCTAAATTAGATACCAAATAAAATTTATACTCAGGATTTTATTAGAGATTATACAAATTTATAAAATTTAAAGATTTTAACTTCAATAAATTTATTTAAGAAGAATTGACCTCTCTTTTTTGACTCTTACTGTGCTTTCTTTTTATATTCTATATAATTTATTAAGTATAATTTCTATGGTTATGTACCCTTTATATCTATCAGTGATTTAAGTGAATCATAATAATGAAATATTTTATTTAGAATTGAAAGTCAAAATATGAAATTTCTGTATTGTTGTTGACAACATATAACGATGGATTGTCTGATTAATTTTGCAACATATAAATAAACCTTATTAAGATGTTGATTCTAATACAAGAAGATATCTTTACAATCTAATTAAAATGAAGTTAAATTAAGAAATTATGCTGTTTTATTGATAATTAACATCATCGATAAATTGAAAGCTTAAAGATTTATAATTAAATTAAGTAATTTTTGAATCTGTATTCATGCAATTTGCAGGTTTAATCAAAAAAAGACATTTCTTTACAAGAATTTGATAAATCGAATTAATTAAATATAACAAATAGGAATTATAAAATCAAAAAAGTCACCAATTACAAAAATATTCTTATCAAATTCAATAAACCTCTATTAATTTCCTTATTCTTTATAATAGCATTCTTAAAAAGTAGCAAAATCTGAAATAAGAGTAAAATCTTAAACTCTTAAGGAATTATATATTATATTCTTCTTTATTCAATTAAATAATTTTATTTTTATTTATTATCATATGAAATATAGTCAATTTTAAAAAGTAGGACAAGATCATATTTAATAGACAGATTTATCATATCAATAATTATATTAAAAAAAAAAAGTATTAATATTCAATAATAATAATTCTAAAAATTATCTTAACCAATTAATGACAAAAAAAAAATAAAGCGCATTATAAAACTAAGGGAAAGGAAAGAAAAAAGAGTAAGAGTTAATCTAAGTTCAAAATAGAATTAAAAGCTTAACAGATATTTGCTAATAAAATGAAATAACCTTTTATACATTATAGTAAAATTAATTTGATTTAGTTATTTTATTTAAGAATGTGATATTTTATTGTAGATAAGATAGTAAATTAGAAATTGTTGATGAAAAATTGACAATTGAAGGCAAACTTTATGCTACAATACTAGATAATAATTAAAACCCAAAATATAAAATTTAATAGGGAAAATTTGCTCTAAATTTAAGAAAGCAAGACCTTAATTTAATTGGGAATGGCATAGAATATTTAGGAAAATCAAATATAATACTTAATAATAATTAAGATAAACCATCTAAAATATAAAATATAAATAAATCCTCATAATGTCGATCTAAAAGTTAAGCACCATCAAAAATTATTATAAAAGAAGAAGGAAAAATTATTAATAATAATAATAATAAACAATCTAAATTCACTAGAGGGCAAATTCAATTTCAAAAACTTCCACTTTGGTGTAAGTATAATTAATAAATCAGTGTAAGAGATGAATAAATATTGATAAATAAAAATTGGTTAACAAGTAGTATAATAGATAGTTTTGTATTTTATCTTAATCTAGAAAGTGACAAATAATATTTTCAAAAAAAACTAACTGATCGAAATTCTATTAAGAGAATCTTATTCTTACCTACTAGTTTAACCACAAACTTTGGAATTTAATATGATTTTATAAAAGCATAAGATTTATTCTAATAAGAATTGCTTCAATTTTAAGAAATGAATTTTGAGTTAATGAGAATTTATAAAAAAATAGGCATTCCAATAAATAAAAATAATGAACATTGGTAATTTCTTTTATTTGATTACGAAAAGAAAAATGTAGAATTATTTGATTCTTTATCTTTTTAATTTGATGATAAATTAATTAAGACATTATCCAAATTATTAAATTTAGAAAATTGCATAATAAATAATAAAAATGATTTTGGTTCATAAAAAACTAGTTATGCATGTGGATATTATGTCTGTACATTTATGTATTATTAATATAAACTGTAATTTGATTAGAATCTAAAAGGGCATGTTTATAATGAGAACGAAATTACTCAATTATTATTAGATGTCATTAAGAATTAAGAAAATTAATGAATTTTAAGATATTAATCTTATAACAAATTAATTAATAGATTTAATTATATCACTTTATTAATTTAGATATATATATTCTCTATTTTATTTATTATATTCTGACATGTTAAAGAAATTTCCTTTGAATTTGTCTAGTATTTTAAGATATGCATAATAATAATTCTTAAATTTATCTCAAACTTCTTCTTTCTAAGAATATTCAATCAAGATTTACAAGAAAAATCTCTTTCAATTCTTATTAGAATAGTAATCTGTATAGTAGAAAATAACTTACAATCTTAAAAGGGTTTAAACTTAAGTTTTTGTTGAATAAAATTGTTTATCAATCATTAGAATAATAAGCAGATTTTTGTTTTTTATATTTGGTAATTCTTAAAATAATAATTTATGAAGACCTATAATCTATTATTGTTAGGAGACTATCACAATCAAAACTAACATCATACAATAGAAACTTTTGTGATTAGATCTTAGATTATCATCATTATATTATTACTCAATTAATTAATTATAATTTCAATATATATATTCTAAATTACTATATATAAGTTAATGAGCCCTATCTAAAAAAATTATATTATTCAGAATATTTGATATTATTATTAAAAAGCCTTTATATTTTTAGAATCAATCTAATACCTAAACTAATTCTTTAATAATTTCATAAAGAAAAATACTAATACAGATACCTAAGATATTATCCTATTAAAGAAATCAATCCTTTTGGTAGTTCTTAAAATTCTTTTTGAGAGTTTAAAATATGTTGTCTAATTTTATAACATAGATATATGCTCAAAAGAGTTTACTGTTAAAAATTAACAGAAGACATTCTATTTACTATTTAATATAATTGAAAAATTATAGATTTATTAAATCAAAGTGATAATAAGGATAAGAAAAAGTTTTCAGAGAGAAGGATTTATATTCTTATAATTAAAATGAATTTTGATATAATTTGCTATACTTTTTGTGACTTGTTTTTTCTATATAAATGTAGCTAAGATATTTTACTCTCTGTAAATGTATTTTTGATTTTTTTTATATTGTATGACATTTTTAAATGTTTATATATATTTTAATAATTAATTGCATTTTTTCAGTCCTTCTTATATTTTAGGTTAGAAAAAGGGGCTATAACAAAAAGTTTTCCATTATCCATTTTCACTTGATTCCTAAATCCAAATTTCTTGAAATATAAACAATATTATTCTTTCTTAATATTTGTTTCATAATTAGAGATAGATTAATGTTAAGAAAAACTTATATATATCGATAATATTTAGAGCAGTAGAACCATAAGCTCAATATTAATGATTCTTTTAAAAATAAAGACAATATTTTAGAACTAATAATTTTAATAAAAAATTTACTCATAGACATAATATATCATACATGAATTTATAATATTATTTCATAATATAATCTAATGTTAAAAGAATAATAATAAAATTTTTGAATGTTTGTTAAAATTTTTCCCTATATATATTAATAAAATCATTTTCAGGCCATAATTCCAAATAGAGCCAAGGTCATTATGGGTAGAATCATGCCATATTCATCGGTATTGCCAGGATCAGTAGTGTTGTTACCACCAGGAGTAGTTGTATTATTTGATGGTGTAGATCCAGCTAAACACTTTTCACACTTCTTAGTTGTTTCATTCCATGTGTAAGTATAAGCAGATTTAGTGTAGCATATTTTAGGATCAGTCATGGTACCAGGATCACCAGCTGAACACTTACCATTTTGTAGAGTACAAACAGTGAAACTTTTACCATCAAAGCTTGGGACTGGTTGGCAATCAGTACCTGTTGCATATGTATCACAAGCATGAGGAACACAAGATGTAGTAGTTCCAGCTGAATTCCATTTACAGCCCTTATTCTATCCACAAGCTATAGGATCAGAGTTTGCATCAGAACATTATGAGAAGGCCTTACAAGTTCCATTAACTTTATCAGTGGCTGAATTAGGTGTGAATGCACAAGTAACTTTATTAGCACCATCTACTCCTCCTCTATTACATGCTTCTAAAGTTTTATATGTTGAACAAGCTGCTTTAGGAATACAGACCTTTGTATTAGAAACACATTCTTTATTAGGAATAACACCATTACAAGCAGAATTATTAACTCCTTTATCAATATCTTCACATTACTTTAATCTACATTTCTTATCTCCTGTAGTTTAACCTATAGGGAAAGAGAAGATACATGTTCCATCTGTTCCGATTTAGCATCCAGCTTCTGTATAACTTGAGCAAACTCCTAGTGGGATACATTTAGTTCCATCAGTTGTGCAAGTACCAGAACTGACAATTTAAGATCTACAACCTTCATGAGTAGTTCCAATAAGATCTGAGCATTCCTTCAATTTACATGATGGACCATTCCAGAAGCATATTCCATCACTACCAAGATTATTTTTGCATGAAATTTCTGTTTTGTAATCATCGCATTTACCTTTTGCTACACAAACTGTTCCATCAGTGATACAACCACCATAGGCTTAACAAGTAATTTAATCATTTGAAACTGCATCTGAACATTTATCAAATTTTTAGCATTTATCAGTTGGTAAATATCCACAAACACCATCAGTACCTTTAACACATGATGCTTTTAAGACAGTTTTAGCACAAGATGTAATTGGTATGCATGTTTCACCATTTGTAGTACAAAGTGGAGAAAAGGCTTAACAACCTTCATGACTCTTTACTAATGCATTTTCACATCTTTCATAATCATAACAAGTTCCATTAACCCAAAGACAAGGTCCTTTCTTTGATGAGAGACAATGTTATTACATCTTGAAATCACCGCATAATAATGCTTAAACACACTCTGTTCCATTAGTTTTACAACCACTCAAATGTGCATCACATTCAGCATCAGTCTTTCCACTTAAATCTTAACATATTCTTTCTCTACATTTATTGTTTTCCCATCCACATCTACCTAATTCTCCAGTCTTACTATCTCTTACATATGAAGCATTTTTACAAATTGATTCAGTCTTGTATCCTGAACAAACTGTCATTGTAATACAACCAGCACCTGTAGTAGTACAAACCTTATCAAAATCATTACATTATTTATGATTGTTGATAGTTGCAGGTTGATTTTCACATTTTTGATCTCTACATATTGAACCTTATTCTGTCCAAGCACAATACTTCTTAACAACTACTTTATTAACTTCAGTAGTTATGACTGTGTTAAGACAATTAGATTGACTTGTTTAACTCTAAGCAGAACATGATGCCTTTTTAGGTTCACATTAATTAGCCCAAGTACATTCTGGTCTTGATTTACAAGAATCTTAATTGATTAAAGTATTGCAATTAACAGTGGCAGTACATCCATAACCAGTTGTCCAGCAATCTGTATGATAATCTTAGCATTCCTTATCAGTTTTCAAAGTATTTGGTGCTTCAGTACATACTCTTTTAGCACAATTTCCAATAATGGTACCAACAGTAGTTGCTTTGCATGGTCCATTTTATATATGCAATATAAGTTGCACAAGTGACTTCGGTTCTTTAAACTCCTCGCATTTCTTATTATTGGTATCACAACCAGTTCCATTATAAATACAGAATGGTTTATCAGTTACTTTAAATGGTTTCATTCCATCACTGCATTCTTTATTATTGGTGCCTGAAATATCTGTGCATTTCTTTTTTTAACAAGTAGCTGTCTCTGGAGCAGCAGAAGTATTGAAACAATAATCTAATCCATTTGATCCCATAAATTTACTACATGTTTCTCTAGATCCTTTGTAGGCTGAGCAATCGGATGATTTGTCAACACATCCAGTTCCCTTTGTTACACAACCATCCAAATAAGCCTTACATTCATCATCTGAAGTAGCAGTAGTATTATCTGTACATTTTCTATCTTTGCATTTACTAGTTTCAGTATTTGAAGCATCCCCAGTGCATAAAACATAAACATCAAGTTTAGTTGTAGAATCAATATGACTAAAATATTTAAAATATTCGCATTTTGTTTTTGTACCTCTATATTCAGAGCAAACTCTATCTCTTGGAATACATCCTTTTCCTCTGGTCACACATCCTTTCAACCAAGATTCACATTCTTGATCTGATTCAGAAGAAACATTATCATAGCAAGTTCTGACTTGGCAACTACCAGATGTAACAGCTAAACTATTTACTTTACAATAATCTTTAGCTGTGCTATCAGATAAATATTCACAAAACTATTGATTACCTGTGAAATTAGTACAAGATACTGTATCATCAACACATTTGCTGCCATTAGTTTTACAAGTTTTCAAATAGCTTTTACAATCAAAATTAGTGTAAAAGTTTGCTGTTGGTAAATCATTGCATTGTCTATTCGCACATTTAGTACCATCAAATTTACATTTATTATCACTAGTATCAGTGACTCCTTCACACCATGCTGTTTTTTGAGTATCTTCTGATAAATCTGCTGGGAGAATATATGATCCACAAGCACTTTTAGTTAAACATTTATTTTAATAGTATATACAACCAAAGACATTATTTGTACATCCGGTTTCACTATTATGATTGTCAGCACACGCTTAGGCTCTACATGTTAAGGTTTTTGTTTCATCTTTAATGCATGGGTATTTTCTATTTTCATCTTTCAAAGTAGAACATTAAGCTTCTTCTTTAGTATTTTCTGGTCCTAATGCTGCTGTAGGTGAACCTGTATAAGTTGAGCAAGCACCTAATGGAACGCATTTATTTCCCCAAATATAAGTACACCCATTACCTGTTGTATTTTTTAGCGAATTACATGTAGTGTCTTTATTAGTAGCATCTGTAACATCATAATCCTTGCAATTGTCTTATCTATCAGTACAAAAGTTTCCTGAAATGTAAGTACATTTCTTAGTATTAGATGTTAATAACTCACAATAAGCTTTCTTATCTGTTCCTGATACTGGAACCTTAGCGCATCCATCTAGTGTATTATAACATGTTCCTGAAATATAAGTGCATTTCTTTCCAGGAGCTCCTAAATCGCATGAAATTTGTGATGTAGGAGTAGTAATATCGTAACAATCTTTATCTCTGCATGCAGCTTCAGCAGGGTCTTTGAGCTCATCATATGAACAAGGTTTTGAGATAGATTAACAGAATTTTTTTTTATCACTTGCTAAAGTAACACCAGCAGGAATATTATTTTATGTGCAATCAGTAGCATCCACTGTTCGACATTTTCCATTTGAAAAGGCGCAACCAAGTATTCTATTATCACAATCTCCCTAGTTTTATGGGCTTGGAATATCCTCACACTCTCCAACTTGACATTTTGGATCAGATCCTGCTTTACAAAATTTCTTTTTTGTTTTGTCAGCTTAAGCAGCACAAAAGTTGGCTAGAGTGATAGCAGAACTATCCCATAATCCATCAGTTACTTGTGTTGTACCTTTGTCAAATGATGTACAATCATCATCTGCATTATCTACACAATCATCTTTACTAGCATTAAGTTTGCAATAATCAGCACCAGTCTTTTTCATACAATGACAAAATAGTGATTTTTATGTATCAGTCGTAATACTTGCCGGAATAGTTGCATCAGCACAATTGGTTAACTATGCATAACATAATCCATTGAAATAAACGCAACCAGCATAGTAATTATCACAATCAGCTTAACTACTTGCAGATGGGATATCAGAACAACTACTAGCAGCAGAGCATGTACCAGCAGCAGTCGATTTAAATATACATTTCTTAAATACACCATCTCCGTCAGCATGATTACCTGTATCATCTATCACATACAAACTTTAGCAAAGTGCCTTCTTTTATGCTTCTGTCTTTGATGAATCTATTTTATAGCTAGTACAAGCTATCGCTGTAGTTAAACAAGTAGAATCAGTTACTCTTTGACAAACACCTTTACCATCTGGATACAAAAAGTCATTACAAGTCTTTTCATCTGATTGTGTGATTATCAATTCACAAGTTGCTTAGTTAGAACATGTAGCACCAGTTAGGAAAGTACATGTAACATCTTTTGTATTGACATATTTTTTACACTCTGTTGTTTTAGCATCATCAGTTCCAGTTATATTATGGGTGTATGTACAATCACTCTTAGGAGCATAACATACAGATATAGCTCCAGTACCAGCCAATTTACAGGTTCCAGAACCAGTAGTAGTAGTTGTAGAAATATAATTTGTACAAGTAAAAGTGGTATAAGTATTTAACAATTAATCACAACTTCTAATTGCACAGGTATTTCCAGATTTGTATCCGCATAATTTACCACTTGAATCAGTGATTGTTGTACAATATTCAAATTTTTTGTCAGCTGTTGCTGCTGAATCTGGAACACTATATTAATCACATGTGTTTTGAATTATGCAAGGTGATCCTTATTTGAAGAATCTGCATGTGGATTTATAATTAATACAATCTTAATGATTATTTGCATTCGTGATATCTGCACAAGTTCTATCTTAACATGTATTATATTTTTAACATTTGCCTGTACTACCTGAGAAATCTGGACATGTTAAACTTGTTCCTGTTTATGATGAACATAGAGCTGTATCCTTGTCTGTGCATCCTCCTGTAGATTTAGCAACACAACCTGTTTTGAATGTTTCACATATTTCATCAGTTGTATTGGCATCTGTATTATCTATACATTTTCTTACTGTGCATTTTGCTGCTGTTGAAGTACCATAACAATATTTATCACCTTTATTTTTGATTTTTACTCTATCACAAAATTATGAATCACCAAAATAATCACCACAATCAGCTATTTCTGGATTTACACAACTATCTTTTCCATCAAACACACATCCAGATAAGAAACCATCACATCCACCTTCAGCCATTCCAGTTGCCATTATACATATCTTTACTTTACAAAATGATTCATTTGTTGCATTTGCATCATTATGACATTAAACTGTCTTGTAATTATATTAGGATCCTGTACTGTATCCATATAATTTACTACATGTGTCTCGATCTCCTTTTAATGAGGTACATTAGGTTGTATAAACTACACATCCTTTGCCATTACTGATACATCCAGGATTATAAGTTTCACAAGCTGCATTATCATCGGCTTCGGTATTGTCTGAACATTATCTTGGTTAACAAGTGGATGTGGCTGTAGCTCCTTATACATTTGTGCAGAATGCCCC
>CAJJDN010000151.1:200140-297103 GCA_905182985.1 Paramecium sonneborni | reverse complement strand
CAATTCAACCTAATGTGACTGCTGAATTAAACCTACTAGTGGGCCCTATATTCCAGGGCTAGGGATAAGGTAATAAGCCACCAACCCCAATTTATAATGGGCAAACCCAAAATCTCGTGTTGCCCATGAATTTTGGAAGAAAAAGAGTTAATAGGAATTGTCTCAAACACTAGCTTGTTATATAAGTTAAGTATGGAGTATAAATAGTTTAAGTTCGAATGAATATTGACAAAAAAGAAATAATTTATGGAGAGAGTGATAAATAATTAAGCCAAAAAAAACATGGATTTAGTAAACTTTTCTATCTGACATTTATTTCCCTTTTAACCAGTATATAAGCGTAAAATGATAATTTACTAATTTAATTTTATAAGTGAAAAATTATAACATCTCAACAAGTTTTTTAATTAATTAATTTTGGGTAAAATTTCCACACTGATAGTAATATATTATTGAAATTAGTTTTTTGTTCTTGTTAATATTAATAACAATATAAAGATAGTTTATTTATTTCTTTGATTATGCAACTTTTCATTAAAACATAAATTTATTAAAAAATAAACGAAATAGTTGAATAGTTATGTGAGTAGATATGTAAAATAATTTTAGAACTTTTTATTAAAATTTTCCTTATATAAATTTAATAATCAAAATCATGAGGATATTAGAAGCCCAATGACTAATGATGTGAATCCTAAGACGTATCCAGAATCAGTGGTAGTTGTACCATTACCAGTGCTTGTGTTATTATTAGTATTGTTTGGTGTTACAACAACAGTTCCACATTATGTACATTTAGAACTTGCAGGATTCCATGAATATAGATAGGCAGTCAAAGTGTAACAATCTCCTTCTTTTAATGTAGCTGCATCAGTAGCGGTACAAGCACCATTAGAAGTTGAACAAACATTGTATTTCTTATAATCCCAAGTGAAGAAGTATTTGCAACTGTTCTCTTATTTAGCATATGAAGCACAAGTATGATCAACACATGTCTTAGTTTTAGAATCTATTATGCATCTATCCTTAGCCAAATCACAAGCATTAGAATCAGTTCCTGATGAAGCACAACTGGTCATTAAAGAGCATTTTCCAGTAGTAGCTCCTGCAGTTGTAGTTTCAGTCCAAACACAAATACCATCAGATCCTTTAGAATTACAAGAAGTCTTGGAAGTATATGTAGAACAATTAGCTCTAGGAATGCAATTAGTACCATTAGAAACACAATTAGCAACTCCTTAACAAGCTTATGTTGTCGAACCATTTGGAATATCTGAACAAATTTTAGTTCTGCAACTTCCTTCAGGCTCTCCTGCAACCCAGAAGCAAGCTCCTTCAGTACCACCAGCAATATTGCAAGCAGCTTATTATGTATAAGTAGAGCAAGCACCTTTAACAAGACACTTAACACCATCTGAGGTACAAGTCTTCAGTTTGGATGAACAGTCTGCTTCTGTAGTGTAAGTTAGATCCGAACATTATTAATCTCTGCATTATTTTGTAATCTCATCTGGTACACAAACACCTGTTGAGGTTATAAATCCATTAGCATCTTTTTAAACTCCATCCTTGTTTCTAAAGCATTAATTTTAAGAGTATGTAGAACATGCAGCTAATGGAATACATCCAGTTGAATAGTCTGATGTACAATTTGGATTTGCTTTATTACAAGCATCATGATCTAAATAATAAGCATCAGAACATGAAGTGAATTTCTTGCAAATAGTATCTGTAGCTCCTTTAGCAGAAACTGTTTAGATACATTCTCCATCTGTTCCTGTTTTACAACCTCCTTTAATGTTTGTATCTGCACAACTTGTAATTCCAATACATGAACCATCACCATCAGTTGTACAATTAGGAGAGATCCATTTACATTTGTCATTAGCAGAATCATCAATAGTCACTTTCAAACTTTTGCAAGACTCATATTAGATGCATTTTCCTAGACTATCCTCATTTACATATTTTGGAATCCATAAACAAGGAGCATCATTTCCTTCAATGCAGGCGGCTCTGACTTTAATGTCCTAACAATTTGTCTTTTTTGTACATCTTCCACCTTAGCCAAGTGTACATCCAACCTTATTGCAAGCGGCATAAGTTGTAAATGTAAAATCCTTGCATTCTTTTAATCTGCAATTACTAGTTTCTGTATCCCACTAACAATCTAATCCACTTGAATCAGTTATACAAGCAGCTTAAACATTAGCAGCTGTGCACGCTCCTTTAAGAGTACAACCTCCATCTTTCTTTGTTGTACAGGATTATTATTATTATCCTGGTAGTGGTGGTGGTGGTGGTGGTGGTTTATAGTACTATTAACATTAGGCTTCAGTTGTTAAAGTTGTTGGTGCAGTTGTACAATTTTTTTTTGTACAATAAGCAGTTTATCCAGTAGGAGTCATCCATTAACATTCACTGTTATTTGAATCTGTCACACATCCAGCTTCAGCTAATGCTTAACTGCAAGATCCTCTTCTAACACAATTAACTCCATTTGATGTACAAGTAGAAATTTATGCTTTACATAAAGCATCAGTAGTTAATGGGAAATCTTCACATATTTTTGTCTTACATTTGACAGGATCTGTTGTGCAACCAAATAAATAACTATTACATTCCGAATCTGAGCCATAGTTTGGTGAATTTTCGCATTTCTTAGTAATACACTTTGATTCTGCTGTATCCCAATAACATTTTCTTGATGATTTGTCAACTGATCCATCAAAACATTGATTATTGGTCATCTCTTCACAAGTCTCAGGAATAGCGATGCAACCATTATCTGTTGCATTAACAGTACAACCAGTTAAATATGTATTACAAGCTGAATGAGTATTAACAGTTTCTTAAGCAGTTAAACAACTCTTATTAGCACAAGTAGTGCCATTCCATCCACATTCAATATAATTACCGTCTTTATCCTTTTCACTACTTAATTTACATTATCCTTCAAGAGAATATAAATTGCATGTTTTTAAAGCTGTACAACCTTGAAGAGTAAGGGTTCCACTGACATCAACAACATTGACTGTGCATCCAGGAACAATAAGATATCCATAACATGCAATATGATCGTTATAGGATGTATTTGGTGCAGTAGCACATGATTTATCGGCACAAGAAGCAGGATCAGTATTTGTATTCCAAATACAAACATCCCCCTTTGTATTGAATTTGCATTATTCTTCAATAGCGTATGAACTACAATTAGTATAAGGAATACATCCTTAACCAATTGCCTTCTCTGCTGTTGCTTTGACTGTGCATTTACCTAAAGCTGCACATTAATTATGGCTGCTAAAACTAGCTGATGCTTCTGCTGCATTACAACTTTTATCCACACATTTTTTAGCTGTTGGATTCCACAAGCATTCCCCTCCAGTAGCATTCTTAATGCATGCACCTTAAACTTCATATGAACTACAAGTATTTCTTAATTAACATCCACCTGATCTTAATCCACAATTTGTTGAAACAGCTTAACATCCAGCTAAATCAGTAACTGAAGCAGGTGCCCCTTCACAATTCTTTTATACACATGCTGTTCCTTATACAATACATTCTCCTTCATTTGTAGCATATCCGCACTCTGTTGTTATTGTATATTCTGCACATGTAGCTTTTGCTATCACACATGCAGTTTTATTTGAATTTACTGAACAAGTATTTTAGAAACCTCTACAAGCTTCATATGTAACTGGGCCAGTGAAACTAGCACAAGTAGGAGCAGAAGGCGCAGATGGTGCAGCAATATTTTCACAACCAGTTGAATCTGATTTAGCCTGGCATCCATATAAATTACAAATTGCATTTGTGTATGTAATAGGAGTAGCTGCTGCTTTGAAAAGTTTAAGATCTCCACAAGGTGTAGTACCTTAAGTAAACATAACACATGTAGTTCCATCGCTATTTATCATACAGGATGTTTAAAGATTACTAGAAACACAATCAGTCGAAGGAGTTTCATAATTAACGCAATTTTCTTTTGCTTCAACACAAGTAGTCAATTCTGAGTTTACTGAACAGGTGTTACCACCAGTACTGACTGCCTTACAGTAAGCAGGTGTTAAACCTACTCCGGTAATGCTACTACAATTACCAGTACCTATTAGTGCATCACCTGATGCAAGAGTGCAAGTTCCAGATACTAAAATACAAGGTCCATTATCTGCATGTGTACAATTTGCAACTGCAGTAGTTGCACAAGTCGAAACTGTAGCGACACAACTTTACCCATCCCTTTTGATTGTACATTATTTATCATATGCCTAGCAAGTATCATAGTTGAAAGGTCCTGTAAAAGCTGCACAATTAGCTGAACATTTTGTACCACTTGTCCATGTACAAGAACTTTTCTTTTACTAACAAATTAAAACGCTTGTTCCTGCAATTTCACTGCATTTTGTTGCAGGTACCAATTTTGCACAAGCTGGGCTTCCGCTTGTATTCCAATAGCAATATTTATCTGTACTAGCCCAAACACATGCTGTTTCTGCTAATCCTACACATTCGGTTGTTGCAGTAGTGCAGGCTGTGCCAGCTGAATTAACAGAGCAAGTACTGTCTAAATATTAACAATAACCTGCTGTAAATCCTATTCCGGTATATTTTGTGCAATCCAAAGAAGTTATATTAGTACATAATGTATTTACAGTATCCCATGCACATTATTACTTTACACCCACAGTATGTGCTTCACAAGCTCCTTAAATTGTATAATCTGCACAAGTAGCTTTCTTCAAAGCACATTTCTTTTATGTTAATGTACATTTTTTAGAAAATGTTTAACATTTATCATCACTATCATAGGCATCTGAATCCGCTGCTTCTGCACAAGATTTATCTCTACAGGTTGATGGTGGTGTAAATACACAATCATTACCATTATTGTCTTTTTTGCATTAATCACTAACAGTATATTTATCACATGCTGCCAAATCTTAACACTTATTAGAAGCTGCATTGACTGTGCATGTTGAAATAGCATTATTACAATTAACATGATTATATGTTTCTAATGTTATATTTGCACAAGAAATATCTTTGCAAGAAGTTGAATTTGCATCCCAATAACAATTTTTAGTTTAAGTATCAGATACGTATATCAAATTTGTTTATTAGCAAGCAGCTTAAACTAATCCAGCACAAGCTTTTGGTCTAGGAATACATCTGAAATTAGCATCAATAACACATTTCAAATTATAATAAGTCCAACATCCAACTTGAGTTACACCAGCCCTAAGAGTTACTTTATGTGCATTGTCACATTTTATATCTATACAAACTGGGTTACTTACATCAGTGAAACTATCCCATTAACATTTTAAAGGAGTTTGGCTTCTAGTTTATTCAATTTCACAATTATCTGATTTCTTTCTACCACTACAAGTTGATGGAAGATCAATGCAACCAGCACCATCATTATCAACAACACATCCTGTTTTATAACTATCACAACTTTCAGTTGTAGTATAATCAGCTGAGGGGGCAGTAAGACATGATTAATCAACACAACTGGTTCCAAGTAATCCACATTTTCCACCTCCTTTTTTAATTTAGCAACCATCAGCCTTGATAATAGCCTCACATTTAATAGGTAAATCCATACAACCAGATCCTGAATTATCTAGAGTGCATTATCCAGGTAGATATGTATTGCATTAAGCATATGTTGTATAATCTTTGGGTGCTAAGGCACATTATTTCTAATAGCATTTTCCTTTGTATATGCATGGTTTATTATTAAAATCATTGGTACAATTAGCCTCTTCTTAAACATTTTCGCATATTTTGTCTACACAGGTTGATCCACTTCCAACAGTGCATTTTGGTAAAAATGAATTACATAAAGCATGAGTATTATTTGAACTAGGAGCATTAGTACAATTTTTAGTCCAGCATTTTCCATTATCCCAGAAGCAATCATTTTTAGGTGAATTTCCATCGTTCTTACAAGCTATTTCCAAATTAATTGCTTCACATGTGGTATTAGGTCTACAACCACCTCCATCTTAAGTTATACAATTTCCTTTTGGTAAATAGGCTTCACATTAATCATTTGTAACATTTGTTTTTGGAGCATTCGCGCAAGTTCTATCAGTACATCCTGAAGCAGCACCAACTTTAGCAGTACAAGTGGGCAAAAATGTGCTGCATTATTCATGCCCAACATATAAGGAACCTGCATTTTCACAAATCTTTGTTTTACAAGTACCATCCCAATGACATAAACCTCCACTTAAAGTCTTATCACAAGCTTCTTTAATTGTTGCAGCACCACAACCAGTGTTTTTTGTGCATCCATTTCCTGTTGTTATACATTCTTTCAAATAGGATTAACAGCTTGCATTTGTTTTATTTGATGGTAAAGCATTTGCACATGTTTTGTCTACACAAGTCGATGTAGTGGGATTCCAAAAGCAATCCTCTCCTGAACTGTTTTTGACACAAGCTGCTTGGTTAGTTGCTGATCCACAATTAGTTCTTGTAACACAACCCCCATCTTTCTTAGTAGTACATGATGGAATGAAGTTTTTACATACTTCATCTGTTTTTAGTTCATCTGAAGCATTATCACATGTTTTATCTAAACACTTTCCTTTACTCCAAAAACATGCAACGTTTTATTTATCTCTAACACAACTAATTTCAGCAAGATTATCTTCGCATTTTGCTCCCAATTCAATACATCCTCCTCCTTCTTTAGCTGTACATTTAGACAATTAGGCTCTGCATAGTGCATCAGAATTTAATTTATCTGCTGGTAATTTAGGACAGTCATCTGCATCTTCGCATTTTGGATTTGTTGCATCAGTTGTGTTCCAGAAACAAAATCTTCCTAAATTATTTAAAACACAGGACTTAGAAGTTTTATAAGTATCACATGCTGCTTTCTCTACACAACGAACTCCATCTGTTATGCATCTATTAGAAATTGCTTAACATTTCTCATCAGTATCATTAACAAATGCTGTGCATCCAGTGAAGTGAGTGCAAGTCTTGCCATCCCATGCACATGGATCTTTCTTTGGACATTCTTCAGCTGTATTGAATTAATCACAATAAGTAGCAAAGGTTGTGGTTTCAGTTGGTGTTGTTGGTGTCTAAGTCACTTCACATGCTTTTGTTGTTGTATTCCATGTACAACCTGATTTTTTTCCACAATCTGCTACTGTTAGCATCTGTGTACATGAGCATGTATTTGCGATTGTCACTGTTTAACAATTTGTTAGTATTACTAATAATGCTATTAATAGTATAGCTTTATTCATTTACTTTAAGTATTAAAATTTAATTAAAGATTTTAGGATATTTAAATTTGAATGGAATTAATTTTTTTTTTTTTTCAAAATAGGATATTTTTTCATCCACTATCTTTTTTCAAGATTAATTTAATAATTTAATTATCGTAAATAATAAAATTTCAAATTTCCTTCTCAATTTTAGAATTTAAGTAAAAAAGGGCATTTTCATTTTATTTTCACTGATGCATTTATTAATCTGATTGTCATAAATTCTATTGGAGGACCTTAAATTCAATAATAAATGTTTTTGATTTATAGCCATGATTTAAAAAAAAACTCAATTCCTAAAATAATCAAAAGTTAGAATGAAATTAGCTTTTCTAACCTTACAAGCTTTTTAGAGAAAGATTCATTTTGCAGTTTATTAAAATTACAACAATATCACTAAAACAAATATGTTATAAGCTTTCTAATTTACAATAATTCTTAAAATTCAAGTGTTAAAAAGTAAATGAAAAATAAGAAAAAAATTCAACTAGGTTGTTAGCTAGGTATTTAGATTAAATTTTAACTTTTTTCATGAACTTTTGTCTAAAAGAAAAGCTTAAGAATTAGTTTAAAAATATATATTTTGTATTTTAATTCTGTTAAATATATAAAATTTCTTTCTTTTCACTCTATACGCCACTTGTTGTAGGTTTATCTAATTTGAATTTAAGAGTAAATTATAGAATTTCAATTTGAAGAGAAGCAAAAAAATTCGGCAATTTCTATTATTTTTTAATTAGTTTAATTAAGAATTTATTAAATTACAAAAATAAAAAGTAATGATGAAAAAATTATTATTAGTTTTATAATATATGAAACAATTGCTATATAAATAATGAAAGAATTATTGGTTGCCTTATAAATCAAATATTCACATTTAAAAAAGACATAAAAGATTATTCAAACTTATAAAGTCCAATAAAATTATTTTTAGCTTCCATTCAAATAGAATGTAAAAGAATTATTAATTTCCATTTAAAATTTTTCAGAGTAAATGTAAAGTTTTATTATTATTTATTATTAATCATAGATTCTACAAAAAAGTAAAATTTTTGCCCTCAAATAAAAACATTTCTCCTAACATTAATTAATAAGGTGAAGAAGGTCTTATAGAAATGATACAAATATCATAATAAATTCGTTTTTTGAATAAAGAAATTTACAAAAAAAAAAAAAAATCAATAAAATTATTTTTTTCCTAATGGGAAAGCTACTAGGATAAGAGAGCAATCAATGAAATATGAACTTCAATTTTATTTGTGTTGTAGTAGAATTGGATTTCCAACCCAAATTTCTAAAATTCTGAATCTCTCTATCATATAGAAAATTTATAAATACCTTCTACTTTTTACAGTCAACATTAATTTGCAAAATTTGAACTAATACTTTAAGAAAAATATTAATCAGAAAATGTGATACAAAACTTGTCTTACATTTTCCATGGGGTTAAGCAAAAACAAACAAAGGTTTGGTCTAGTATTTGGGTTGCCAGTCAAAACCATGAAATGAAATAAAGTTTTTTAATGGAACATTTATTAGATCATAAAATCCTCAATATGATATTTGAATTTGCCTCTTATTACTTTATTGAAAGCAAAAGAAAATAAGAAGTTCGAAAAGTACTCTCAGAACCAATTAGGTTACCAAAAACTACGAATGTTTCAGATTTGAAAGAAATCAGGGCTATGTAAATGTGTGAATATTACAAGCAATTTTATCAACCAACACTCTTTTTATTTAATTAGATAACCAAAATCTGATTGGACTAAGAAAATGATATGTTGCATAAATGAGTAAATTTTTTTAGCTTTACTGAAAAACATAAATTATTATAATTGTAAATAAAGGATGTAATTGATAATTTTTTTAATTGAAAAAATTGAGAGAATTCTTAAAGACTAAAGACATGGATCCCAAAGACAATATCAATCTCTTCATTAACTTTATCATGATAAAAATTTCCATTTATAAGCATAGTTTAAACAAGATTCTTTAGCTTTGCCAAGAATAGTGCAGACAATTCAATTGAATAACAAAGTATCTATCTTCAAAAGGAGCATCAAATACCTTATTTTAGTAAAGAAGAATTCGTTTAGATTTTCTATATATGATATTTAAAATGAAATATAATTAAATAAATTTAAAAATAAAATTAATAATAAATTAAATAATGGGAAACGATATGCAAAGAGTGTAATAATTAGGGGATAGTATAAGATAATTGAGAGAAGATATGGATGCATTATCAAAAATTGCCCCTTAAGTTGAAAAGATGATTGCTTTATCAAGTACTTTAGAGTCAACAACTAAAAATGTAAATTTATTTCATTATTATTAGATTAACGAAAATATGTCTAAAGTAAGTAAGACTGTTTCAGAAGTAGATGAGAAAGCAAAAAAAGCTAAAGAATTAATAGATAAAATTCCTGGAGGTAATTAAATAAAGTCATTCTTTTGAGAATTTTACACATTTTATTTAATTCAATAATTTAGATTATGTCATAACACAAATATTTTTATTTATATAGAAATATATTAGAAAATAAATATTGAGTTAGAAATGAAAAAAACTTTGAAAATTTTGATATTTCTTATTTTATCTAAAATAGAAATATTATTAATGACAGATTATAAAAAAACAGCGATTTGATTTGGTTGGAAGTCAAACGCTTTAAACTGATTTCAAAAGATCCTTCTTAAAATAAAAATATTTTAAAATGAAATCGATTGAAATATTATTAATTACTTTTGCCATAGGATCATGCATTTACACACCTGATGAACGTCAATTTAATTAAGAAGCATTAACAGGAGCGTTTAGATTTAACAATTTGCCTGAACCACAACATGTATCGAATTGTGGAGATGATGCTATTTAAATTGATATTTTTAATTTTGTTGGATATATGGTCCAAAAAGCAGACAAAGCAAGCTTGTCTTAATTATTAGGACTAAAGAAAGAAGTTGACGATTATTTTAATGTAGTTAAATTAAATAATTATTTAGGCACTTCCAGAAGAATACACAAGTTGCTTATATGGTGAACCTGAATTTGCAGAGATCTGTACTATATATGGATTGAAAGAGACTGATAAAATGGAATAAATCACCGATAAAATTTATTAATATGCCATGGCTCATTTTATTTCCACAAAGAAAGAGATTCATTAAGGAAATATTTTATGGAATACAGACCATAACTATAATGATGCAGGATATTNTATATATGATATTTAAAATGAAATATAATTAAATAAATTTAAAAATAAAATTAATAATAAATTAAATAATGGGAAACGATATGCAAAGAGTGTAATAATTAGGGGATAGTATAAGATAATTGAGAGAAGATATGGATGCATTATCAAAAATTGCCCCTTAAGTTGAAAAGATGATTGCTTTATCAAGTACTTTAGAGTCAACAACTAAAAATGTAAATTTATTTCATTATTATTAGATTAACGAAAATATGTCTAAAGTAAGTAAGACTGTTTCAGAAGTAGATGAGAAAGCAAAAAAAGCTAAAGAATTAATAGATAAAATTCCTGGAGGTAATTAAATAAAGTCATTCTTTTGAGAATTTTACACATTTTATTTAATTCAATAATTTAGATTATGTCATAACACAAATATTTTTATTTATATAGAAATATATTAGAAAATAAATATTGAGTTAGAAATGAAAAAAACTTTGAAAATTTTGATATTTCTTATTTTATCTAAAATAGAAATATTATTAATGACAGATTATAAAAAAACAGCGATTTGATTTGGTTGGAAGTCAAACGCTTTAAACTGATTTCAAAAGATCCTTCTTAAAATAAAAATATTTTAAAATGAAATCGATTGAAATATTATTAATTACTTTTGCCATAGGATCATGCATTTACACACCTGATGAACGTCAATTTAATTAAGAAGCATTAACAGGAGCGTTTAGATTTAACAATTTGCCTGAACCACAACATGTATCGAATTGTGGAGATGATGCTATTTAAATTGATATTTTTAATTTTGTTGGATATATGGTCCAAAAAGCAGACAAAGCAAGCTTGTCTTAATTATTAGGACTAAAGAAAGAAGTTGACGATTATTTTAATGTAGTTAAATTAAATAATTATTTAGGCACTTCCAGAAGAATACACAAGTTGCTTATATGGTGAACCTGAATTTGCAGAGATCTGTACTATATATGGATTGAAAGAGACTGATAAAATGGAATAAATCACCGATAAAATTTATTAATATGCCATGGCTCATTTTATTTCCACAAAGAAAGAGATTCATTAAGGAAATATTTTATGGAATACAGACCATAACTATAATGATGCAGGATATTTAATTGCTAGTTTTGCTAAGAAAGCTTTAGTCACAGGAATAGATTAAGTTGAATGATGGTTGTTTGAATGTTATCAAAAATAATTATGAATAAATTTCATAATGTTTCGATTCTAGCTTCAGATACTTTAGCATCTTTGCTATCCCAACCGCTGAATAAATATGCAGCAAATCTATAATTTTTATTTGGAGGTAATGTGAATGTAATTTATTTGTTCTCTCCAGATTTCTTGATGATGAATACATTTCCATTTCTAATACATTCAATAATCTCTCCATTTTGAACTTCAATCCCTAAAGATTTCTTATCAAGATTTTCATCATTAGAAGCAGCAACAACTAATAAATATAATAATAAATTTACGTTTATCAGAATAAACAATCCACATTCCATGATCTAATCCATAATTACAATTTCCTGAAAAGTCAGTTTCTTTTACTATATCAAAATCAACTATTCCTATTCCTATGCTCTAAAATATTGAATAATTTTACTGTTTATAATGTGTCACAACAAATCTTAACTTTTAATAAGTCTTATTCCTTTGCGGTTTCGTCTAAAAGAACTAAACCTCCTTCTTCTTGTTCCTCAACAACAGCTAAGTTACCGTGTACTTCAACATATTCACTTTTGTAAGTAGAGCTAAAGTTTCTTGCTTATTCTCCACTTCCAATTTGTTAAAATTATGGATCTCCAATAACTGTGTTGCTTGTTTCACAATTACCCATTATTTTATTTAATGAATGATTAAAAATATTTTTCCAATTAAATACAAAAAGTTATTAAAGAATTATACATTTAATTCAACAATTTAATGCTTTTGAATTTTTTCAACTTACTAATAGCTAATTTTCTTTTTAATATTAGATCTATGCATCTTAATTGTAATTACTCTTCTAGTATCAAAATGATATAAATAATTTTTATTCTATTCTTTTTGGATATTTTGATTATAAATTATATTTTTTATTGTTAATAATTAAATTATAAAACAAGAATTATTTTACATTTTTTTTAATAATAAAAATTATGATAAACTTTTGAAATTCTTATTAAATTTTATTCATAATATTTTTTAGGATGAAATACAAATAAAAGAAAGTTAGAAGCTAATTTTATTTTATGTATTTTCTTATGATAAAGAAATTTAATATCTAAGTATTATAGAAAGAGTGATAGAATAAATTTCGATAAAAGATAAAGGGAATATTGCATATTAAATATTTATATATTCATATATAATAATAATGATGTAATAATGAATGTCAATATGATTTAAATAATATTTGTATGTAGAAAATCATATTATTAACTTTCATAAGCTTAGGCTACTCAAGGTTGAGCTTTAAAGAAGGTTAATATGATTATAGTGATATATTTAAAAGTGAAGGAGAATTTCCATAAGGAACAAAATGCAAAAAGGTTAATGCAAAATAATTAGATCCTTTGTTTGATGATTATCAAGTGATATATTCTGGATATTTGAGTGTTTAAGAAGATAGTAATTCATCTTTGGGATTTATTTTTTATGGAAGTTAAAAAGCCAAATAAGAAAGTGAACTCTAAAATTATCCAACATTGATATGGTTGAATGGTGGACCAGGATCATCATCTTAATTAGGAAACTTTATGGAATTAGGACCATTGTTAATGTAAAAGAATGGTAGTTTAACGAAGAATTTATATGCTTGGAATACAGAATATGATGTAATTTTTATAGATTAACGAATTGGTACAGGTTTAGCATATGTTGAAAAATAATCAGAAGTACCAAAAAATTAGAAATAAATTGGAAAACATTTTTTATATGCATTAAATTCGTTCTTATTTGATGCAAAGGGATGTGTGGAATAGTAAAATGTGAAAGGATTGACTTAATCAGCTTGGTTTATATTTGGTGAAAGTTATGCTGGGAAGTAAAAATTGATATGATTTAGATCTGCTCCAACAATAGCAAAGGCAATATTAGATAATAATTAGAATGGAGAGAAGAAGATTCCATTGAAAGGTGTAGGAATAGGAGATCCTTTTACAGATCCATATGCAGTAATAGCAGAATATGCAGCATATTCATTTAATTTAGGTTTGATAGACATTCAAGAGAGAATGAAAGTAGATTCAATATTAGCATATGGATTGAAAGAATTAAATAAAGGTAATACTTTGGCAGCAAGAGATGCTTTTGGGGAATCTTTAAACATTATAATTACACAAAGCGGTGGTATGAATGTTTATAATGTTCTTTAATATGGTTATTATGAAGAAGTAGAGGATAAAGTAGAGGAATATTTGAATAAGATTTCAATAGTGAATATATTTGGATTTAGCGAAGATTGGAAATATAAAATTAGTAATGGTGGTGATGGTCCAGTGATTTTATGTTGAGAGATGTTGTAAAGAGAGTCGAAGAAGTAGTTAAATAGATTCCATTTTTGGTATATAATGGGCAGAATGATTTGATTTGTTCAACTCCAGGGACTTTGAGATGGGTTTATGATTTGAAATATGAAAAGATTTAGGAATATCGAGAAAAGGATTTCGATGTATTAAAGATTACAGGAACAAATAAGATAGTTGGATATTAGAAGTAAGCTGGAAATTTAGAATTAGTATTAATAAATAATGCTGGACATTTGGTACCTACTGATTAGCCAGAAGCATCATTATAAATGGTTACAACATTCGTTAATAAACATAAATGAAAATGAGATTGATATAATAACAATATTGATGGATATATTTATTATTATTAATAAAAAATAGAAATGTTTGGATAGGTGGTGCATAAATTCCAAAGAAACCAGAATCATCTGTTAAGCAAATTCCTAAGAGCTGGAAATAGGTAATTAATTAATAGAAATGTAGATCAAATCCATTTGAGAATACATTGACAATTCTTGAAGACCCTGCTCATCATAGAAAACTATATCTTATTGGATCAACACATGCTTCAACTATGTTAGCCTACAGAACATAAAAATTGATAAATGAAGTCAAACCTGATAGTGTGTATGTGTAAACCAATGAAGAATGGTGGAATTTAATAAAAAATATTGATGGAATTACATCTCAATCAGAATTGAATGTCTATAATGATGTATTAAGAGGAGCTTATTAATGGGAATTGGAATCTGGAGTTAGAAATTTCAGAAATACAGTCTTCTGGGCAAGACTTTACTCTTGGTTAGGTTTAATGTAATTTTTGAAAGGTAAATAATATCTATTAATATATAATTTTAGCATTCAACAGTGATTTCCATCCATTCATTCCAGGATTAGAAATGAAATATGCTATTGAATAAGCACAAGCCCAAGGTGCTAATGTTATCTTTGGTGGTTTAGCTATCTCTAATGCTGACCTCTTATCATTGAAAGTACTTTTATGATTTAATATTATTGTATAGACTGAACCAAGGTTTGATCCACTTAGTGTTTCATTGAATTTTATTAAATTACTTAGTCAAGTAAGATGGAGAAGAGAAAGATAAGATTTAGCCTTTTAATTAGCAGTTCTTGGTGGAGAATAATTTGCTGAATCTATTGATAAATATAGAGCTTCTTGGTTTGTTAAATTATTTGAGAAATTGAGTCCTCATTAGAAAAAAATCTTGGTTGATAGAAAAGATATTGAAATTTTTGAAACTTTATATAAACATACTCCAGGGAAAAATATAGTAGCAGTTGTTAATTAATGGCACACTATGGGAATTGAAGCTCATTGGAGACATACTACTAAGACATAAATAAATACTGAACCAATAAATCCTATTGGAGATATGGATTTAGAAGCTTTAAATGAAGATTTGGTAGTGAATGATTACTTAAGATAATTCACTTCAAGAGTTACTAAAAGTGAACCAGCATCAACAAGAGCTTATATCACTTAATATTATAAGGATGTATTTGAATATGAAAGATGTAATATTTATGAATTAATTATTATAGTCAGACATGTTGAATTCGAGGGTCATAGTGATCCTCATTAATTCCATGGAGGTAGTCCATTTGAAGGAGGTTATTAACATCATCATCCATAATTACCAGCTGATGTAAGAAAATAAATTGAAGAAAATTGGAAGAAATAATATGCCCATCATCATGAACATCATTGAAATATTATTCATAAATAAAATAAAACCAATATTTTTATTATGATGATCAACATACTTGTTAGTTATAATTCAAATTTCAATTTTAGATATGGCTATTGAAAAACGGAATTATTTGTTCGTTTTTGTGTAATAATTAATTAAATGAAAACCATTTTTGTTTTGGTATTAGTAATTGCTCTTGCAACAAGTTTAAAATCCACATTTAGATAGACACCATAAAAATTGTAAGCAGAACTATAGAAATCAAATTATGGAAAAGCTCTCTTACATTTGGTTGAATTACACTCATTAGCTGGAGGTGCTGTTAGTGAGTTAGTTGATGCCATTGAAGAATTGGATAATGATTTGATTGACGGAGTATAATTATTAGAATTCAATTTCTAATAAAGAACAAATTAACACAATTCTTTAGTTGTTTAATTGAACTAATAAATTAATGATGCTCAAATTGATATCAGTAGATCTCAAGATGTTATTGAAAATTTATTAATTCCTAGAAGAGAATAATTAGAAAACAGAATTGCCAATCTCGAAGAATATCAAGAAATTAACAGAAAAAATTATGATGAAGAAGTATTAATTAGAGAATAAGAACATGAAGCATTTGAAGCTTAAGTTGCTGAATTAACTGATGCAACTGCTGCAGTTGATGATGCTCTTGCTCTTTTATAAACATTGAGCAATCCTTCCTTAGCTTAAGTAAAGAAATTCTAAAATTCACTCAAAAAAATCGAATAAAGTATTAAACCAAGATCAAAAATGGCTCCATTTTTAAAAGCTCTTATTACATTAGCATCAAATTAAAACTTCTCAGATTAAGGAATTATTTCTTAAATTGTTGATGCTTTAAATGAATTTAGAAATGCTATTGTTGATAGTATCAATGATTAAACACTTGTTGAAGCCAATGCAGTTGAAGAATATGAAGAAAGATTAGCTTAATTAGATTCTGAATTTGCTGAATTCTAAAGATAAATTAATGCTGTCAATGTTGATTTAACTGCCACTAATAGTAATATAATATATTTATTATTATTTCTTAGATAAAATTGATTAAGTCACTGAATTCCTTAATTAAAGAGTTGCTGATTTGAAATAATATGAAGCTGAATTACAATTAGAAAATGATAATTATGCTGATGAAACTCAAATTTACAATGATACCAAGAATGAATTCATTAGAGAATAATAAATCACTGAATAAGCTTTAGCTTTAGTCAAATCTGTTGATTTCAGTCATATTCAAGTTTGAGTATTAATAATCATCCATACAAAAATTAATCATTTAATTTTAATTTATTTGTGAAGAAAGAATTTAATAATGGAATAACTCAACCTAGAAGACATCTTGACATGTACAAATCTTAGAAAACAATATTCTTTACTAAATAATGTCATTCATCAATATGAATCCTCATAAATAATCAAATTTAAAAAAGTATGCTTTTTCATTCTATACATAAAAGACTTTATTATCAGATTTGTTCAATTCTTGTTTTGATGAAAGTTTATTGATTGGAGGTCAAGTTTTATAGAAGTTGCTTACAAAATTATACAACGAATTAGGACCAGAGGATAAAAAAAATGTTGAATTATTCAATCAAAGATTATAATAATTTGTTTCAATTTTTGCTGATCATTATATAGAAAGTGTCAGATTAAATTAACACAATTATAATCTTAATTATGCATAATAAATTAATAGAATTTTAGCAGATGTTAAAATTGAATGCATTTAATATGTTATTGATCATATCATAAAACAAGATTAGAACTTCTTTTAACATAAACATAAAATATGGGCTATTGCTTCATTACTTAAATTTGCTAAATCAGAACAATAAATTACTGTTACTGAGTAAGGTATTATTTATAAAAATGGTACTTTGTTGAATGTTGATATCAAAATTATTTAAAAATGGATGTTTAATATTGATAGAGCAATTTAATTTGAAGCATTTCAAATATTTGCATTAAATAGCAAAAAAGCAGCAAAACCAACATAAATTGAGTTAGATTCTATTGTTCTTTTTGTCTAATTTGTTATCAAAACATCTTATCCTAATTTTAAGAAAAATTATTTATCCAAATTAAAGTTTTTTATTGAAAGAATTAGAACAAGTTATTAAAAAGATCTTAAATTTTTAGAATCAGGTAAATCAAAGGATATTAATATAATTCAACCTATAATTAAATTCACTTAATAAATTTTTGAAATATTATATTCATAATTAATACCTGAATGTTGTTATGAAGTTTCAAGTCCTTGTTTAGAAATTTTAAAGGTGATTTATTTATATTTAGGTACTCCTGAAAAATTAGAACCAAAAAAAGGAGAAATTTATCATAAAACATAATTTTTATTAAATTATTGTTTTGAACAAGCTTATGGTAACACAAAAGTTGAATAATTAATAATTTAATGTAGTAGCAATTGGGAATCTTCTAGAACATTAGCTTATGAGATTTTATTATTATTACCAAATGAAATACAATTCTTTAGTGAATAAAAAACAAAAGAACTCTATAAGATAGCTACAATTTAAATAGGAAATCCTATTATTAAGTTTTATGAAAGTGGTTCACTTTTATTATCATTATTACTAAAAAAATATGCTAAAGTATTATATCCAACATAAAATCCAGAGATTGAATTTTTAAATTACTTAATAAATGAATTATAAGAAAAATTCAATTTATTTAAGAAAGTATTTTCAAATGATATTGTATAATTATAATAAACATTGATTCATGGATATGTATCCACTTTCTGGATTATTTTATAGAGAAACAATATTCATTAATTATAAGACAAAGAATAATTAAAATTATTTTTTATAAAATTACTTGAATTATTGAAAGATATTATTGAATTCGCTACTTAAGTAAGTTCTGAAAATGTTTGTACATGGATAATTGATGACAAATCAACCTAATAATTGCCATACTAAGTTGATTGTAGAGGACATTTTTATTAAAGTGAATTTGTTTAAAATGTATAAAAGATTTTATAAGGAAATACTTTAATTGAATCTTTAGATGATTAAACTACAGATTAAGGATCAGAAAATATATTAGTTGTTTCATTTTTCCTTATTACAAGAGAATCAGGTGTTTTCTTTTAAGAATTAGCAAAAGTTATTGATGATATGTAAGATAATTTGATTCCTAATGATTTATTGAAGAGAATTACATATTAATTTTTTCATGCTTTATTAAACATTAAACATTTAGGTTCAATAGATAGAATTGCATAAGGATTGTATGAATTATGTAAAACAATGGGAACTAGTAAAAATCCTTAATTACCTGGTTTAGTTAATGAATTAATTGATAAATTAGTAGAAGCATTTGATTAAAATTAATTAAAAAATGTATTTAGAAGATCTGCAGGTTTACCACATTTAGTTTGTTGTTTATTAAGATCTTGTTAAAGTAAGGATAAACAAACAGAAAAAGTTGTAAAATTACTATTAAAATTTGCAAAAGAAGGTTAATTAGAAATGAGAATTCATGCTCTTAATGTAATTAGAAAATTATTTATGGAAGCATGGTTAAGATAAGATCTTGATTAATTTATTTCTGAAGCATATATGTTAGCTATAGATGGATTTAGTTTTGATGATTGGAGTGTTAGAAATTCCTCTCTAATGTTATTTTCAGCATTGGCATCTAGAACTTTAGGTAAAAATACTTAAAATGTTGAATAAATTGCATAAAAATTAACTTTAATTGAATTCTTCAATAAATCCCCTTAATTAGTCTAATATTTCCAAAATAAAATTAAGGATTATAATGATTAATAATTGTATCCAAGTTTATATCCAATAGCATTATTATTATCAAGATTGGCTCCTATGGAAGGCAAATTTATCAGAAAAGTATATACAGAAACTTAGAAGTAAGATTTATTTGAATAAAAATAATTAGATTTATTGTTGCCATCTTTAATAAATTGTTTAAAGAATAAGAATTATTTAGGCAGAGTTATTCTATCCAAAGCCATTTTACCTTTTCTTTCATTTTAACAAATAACTTCTTATGTAGTTCAACTTTTAAATCAATTAGTTGACAGTAAGACTATAAAATAAAATCATAATAATGCACATGGTATTTTACTTTTATGTCATTAATTAATTAAAGATTATTATAACATAAAAAAGGAAACTCTAGATTAATATGAGGTTGATTAAATAGATTAATTAAAATAGAGTGAATAAAAGTTAATTTAAGAGATTCATCATAAGAGCTTTATAATTAGAGAAATTAAATGTCCACCTGTTTTATCTGTTTATTATTAAGTTTTAAATATTATAATCAAAAATAATGAATAATAAGATTGTACCTTATTTTTAGATAGTTCTTCAATCACTAAAAATATGATTGAAGAGTAACATTTCAATTAAAAAACCTTCTAAATTAAATAAGATATGGGTCATAGTTTATTGAGAAAGAAATAAATTTCATTTTTAGTTAAACTTGATAATTTAAATAAAAGTCATACATATTTAGAATAACTTATTAAAAATCAACTTTTAAAATACATTTCATAAAAAGAGCTTTTAGAAATTGATGATTTAGAAGTTTTGTAGTAGCTATACAAATAATACAATAATATTTTGAAAAAAAATACAATAGTGGAAGATTCCAATATAGAAATTGCCTAATTAACTTACAAATTATTAGAAGTAGTTGAAACTCCATATTTCAGTTAATGTTTAAAATAGTGCTTATAATTGTTATTAATAATTAGTAAATTAACAAAGTTTAATCATAATGAATAAATTTTAGATAGAATTAGTGAGAGATTTATAAATGATTCAGGAATTATGAAAAATATTATAAAACTTTACGGCTATGTTATGTTATAAAAACAAGAATTTTTAGATTAATTTTTGAAAATATGTGAATTATATTCACACAGCAATAATATAGATGATTTAAGAATAGCAGTAATTAAAAGTATTTGTATTGCAATGCCAAATCTATTTAATTTGAATACCCTTAAGTTATCATTAATATATTTAAGATTACTTTAAGATGAATTACCAGAAATAAGAAATAAAATGAGTAAACAAATTTGTATTCATTTATTAAATAATAAAAATAAGAACTCTACCGAATTGTATAATAATGAATATTTATTACATAATTTTTACCATTTTATAGTGTAAAAGTAAATTACAAAAGAGAATTAGGTGGAAGTAATAAAGATTTTGATAACTTAATTAATGGATAGTGAATATTATATGGTAAAGAGATAGAATCATTAATCAAAAAGAATATTTTAATACGAAAAAAGCAATAAATACATAAGTGAATTGAAGGGCAGAAAATTAGCTTATGATTTTTTAGTGTATTGTGTAAATTAAAAGATTTTGGATCAGGAATTAGTGATTAAAGAATTAAGTGAGTATGAGATTAAACATTAAAATACTGCATTAATGGAATATAAATTGAATGAGACTTAAATTAAGAATTACATTAGCAATTTAACTGAAAGAGATGATTATATATATGAGAATCTTTGTAGATTGACAATATTTGAAGAGCTATAAATTAAATTTAATCCTAATCAGTAAATATTAATATAATAAATTTTAGTAAGCAATATGAACTATATACCAAATATGAATTAAAGAAGGCAGAGTTTTCATTTAAATAATTTGATTGAATGTTATTATTTAGGATAAATTTTAATAGAATATAAATTAAATAAATATTAAAATATTATCATCATGAGCCCAGTAATTTGAAATGTTATCGATGCTTTTTGTAAAAATTATTCATATATTCATTGTATCTCATTTCATCTATCATTCCTTGATTCAATCCTGTAAAAAGTATTTCTCTTTAGGAACCTATAATTATAATAATTAAATACTGATTAATGCTTAAATCATTAAACTTAATTTATCAATGGCTTCATCATCAAAAACACTGACATACCGAAAACTAAGTACAATATAATCACTTTCTGGTAATTTTTTAATTTAAGCAATATGATTCTAAATAAAAAATTTGAATACTTTAACATTAATATAATTGATAGCTCCATTAAATCGATAGATACAAAAGGATCCTTTAAAGTGTTAAATATCAGGAAAATCATCTTCATAACCTAAGGTATCATTTCTCAATTATAAATCAGCTCCATCTTATTATCTAATACAACTTCGTTTAATTAATGAATTTTTCTAATTAAGATATAATCAATATTTACTTGTATTTCATCAGAACTTACAATAACTTCAGAAGCAGCAGCACTCATTTTTTCAGCAAATTGTAACATAGCATACATGCTTCCAATAATAGTGCTTTCAATAGCTCCATAATATACACAAATAATTGATATTGTAATTTGTTTAACTAATATTAATCTTCTCTTAGTTCTCCATAACATTTCTAAATAGGGCCAAGTTGGACACATATAAGCTGAATATAATAATATTCCACTCACAAAATAAAGTGGTATTTCTAGAAAGTATCTACTGAATAAACCATAGAATAAAATAACAGATAGACCATTTAAAATAGATGACCATCTATTCATATTTCTAACTCTAATATTTAAAATAATTAATCTAATAGATGCACAACATGGTACACTATTAAAAATACCTGCACAAATATTAGTTAAAGAAACACAAAATATTTCTTTGTCATGATCACATTTAACTCCAGTAAAATATTCAGCTCCTTTAGCACATAATAAATTTTAGACTGTAATGTAAAATGTCATTTTAATAGCATAAACAAATAAAAATAATAATGTCCAAAAATCTGGTTAGAAATGAGGGCCACTACTTTCAATAAAGGATATTTTCAAACTAACATCACCATAAACATTCTTTAAACATTTTTCAGTTGGAAATAATATACCAACCATTAATCCTGTTAAACATATTAATACAATTAATGGTAAATCTTTGTTTATTTTCCAACCAAAATAAAGTATAAAAAATATGAAAATAGATGCTCCTAAATAATAAAGATCTCCTCTTCTAAAGAATTCTTACATATTTTATATATTATACCTTAATACATTTAAAATCTATCATGATATACTTGAAATCCTCTATTTGAATGCATATCACTTAAACCAAATGCATAATCAATATATCCATTTGCTATAAGAAAAAGCAATCCTAAATAATATCCTTCAATAACATAATTAGGCATAAAATCAATTAAATGATGCCATTTCATATGACTTAGAATATATATTTGTAATCCAACCATAATAGTGACCCATGGAACTGCTTCATATCCATATTATTATACAATATAATAATTAAATCCTGCAGCTACCCAAGTTGGTGCATAGATTGAATGATTACCTTTCGATATTGTATTATTATATGATACTTCCACTAAAGAATCCATTAATCAGTCCTCCAATTAAAGCCGATGAATATGCAGCAGAAGGATTACCGCCAGTGTTGTTACCAGCATTCAATATAAATGGCATATTCATCATTGCTTATGTCATTCCACTCTTCCAATTCTCTCGGATAAAAAATAATGCTGTATTCATATTATGAACAGATAAATGACTTATTCTAGATAATGCATTTTTTATTGATAATTTTGTTTAATTTATAGATCCTTTTACTTAACTATCATGCTAATTTGATAGTTTCTATTCTTTCACATCTAATACTTGCATTTCTTGTTCTAGTAATGCAATCTTATTATCAACATTCATATTTAATATAAATATTGATAATATAAATTATTTATTTTATATATTATCATTTCTTTCATCAATCCATCCTTCCCTTTTTAACCTATTTAACAATAATAATTTAATTTAAATTATACAATTATGCTACGACCTTATCCAATTATTTTTGTTCTTTTCATCACATCAGCATTATCAAACAATAATAGTGATACTGATATTCTCTAATTCACTAATACTAGAAATTAAATATGCTTACACATTCAATATTGTAATACTAAATATCATCATCATCTAGTTGATATCACAGATTCATAAAGATAATCTCTTTTCGATTCCATTTCTTCTGAATAGGATTAAGAACCCTCAACTCAAGTCGAAAAATGGATTAATAACAGCTATCAAATCTCTTCTGATGATTATTTTATAGATCTCTAATATTACACACTTCCTTGGCTGATTATTGCTATTTCAACTTTATTTTTATCCCTGCTCTATATTTTGGTAACGATAATGCCAACGTAAACTATTAATACCATATCATAGTTCAATAATCAAATGGATTAAATCACATACAGAAGATGAATTCATTTTAAATACAAAGAGATGTCATAAATTTGGGATTGTTACCATTGTTATTTTGAATCTACTTCTTATAATCATTTCCATTATCATATTAGTAATTTTTTTTTATATTTCAGACCTATTAAAATAAAGCTATTGATGGATTAGATTATTCAAATTGTTATTTGGCTTCACCTTTTGATGAATTATTAGTACGAAATGATGAAAATTTTACTGGATATAGTATTTTATAAGCTGATTTCATTTCATTATAAAATGACTTCATAGATTTCTAATCTAATTTGAAAAAACTATATTAAAATAGAGAATCCATTACTCTACAATTAAAATAATAAGAGATTTTGGACTTTAATGATCAGTAAATTTTTATATAAGAATAGACTTTAGAGAAATAAACCTAATTCTCCTCTTCCTATTAAAACCTCTTCAAATGGTACTAATATCATCTCAGCTACAGAATCCTATTTCTCGAAAATGAAAATTGTAAATTTTCTTATTATAAAATGAATAGATTGATTACTTATTGTCTTCAAAAGACGATGAAAATCATCTAACTTATCTTGAATCTTATGAATTAGTAAAAAAAGAATAAAGTGAGATGTATTTGGCAAGTTAAGTGGACGTAATCCAAAATTATTATGGATAGATTTTTTAGAAATTTGGTTCTTTGGAGAATTCATCATTAACTCTAAGGGATTCCAAATTTACATCATTATTCATTAAAGCTAAGTAATAATTATCATAAATCAATAACCATATATTAAATTATGCTAATAAATTTGTTGATTTCCATTAAACATTAAGTAATGATATGAATTATTACTTTCGTTCCACTATGGGCTTTTTAATCACTTTAATCATATTCAGTTTCATTGAAATAAGTTTATGGTTAGGTTATCTAATAAATAAACGATTAAAAATTAAAAAATATATTGATGTCCTTTGGTTTTTATGCAATCTTATATTAGTTGGAATCTCAATTATAAATATTTTCTTATAATCCAATTCATAAATATCAAATAAACTATGTATCTATTTTGATAATATTATACACAATGAGTAATTCTATGATAATCAAAATATAATTGAATTTTCAGAAGCTAAAGAAAGTATTCATTCTTGTCTATATGGTGATGGAAATATCTATTAATAATTAAATTTTGTATCAAGATTAAAAGATATTAAAACATTTACCATTAATGAAAATGAAGTCAAAGAAGAAATTTAAAAACTAAATTTAAATTAACCCATATATATCTAAAAATTAAATAATAACTCTCAAACTATAACTTAAATTTTAGATGGTACATTTATAGATTTAAATATATATGAAATGAAAGAGTTCTAAATTTTAATTGATGATTTTAATTAATATAAAGAATTAGAAAATTGTGCAGAATTATCAACAACATTATGTTCTGATGGAGGTTATCCAAAAAAAAATGGAGAAATCAATGATTCTCAAATGTGTTGGCATCCTTCATATCTTATTAATAAATATTCTGCATCATGTTGGGATTAGTAAGATGTATTTATAAAAATTAAATTACATTTCTAAAGTTAAGCCTAAGGATGGATTAAATTTTAATTGTTAGAATCTTAATTTGTATCTTAAAACTTAGATTTAAATTATGAATTAAATCAATATATTATTAGTCATGTATAATTTATTGATTAATAACAAAAAACAATATCTAATTTGAATAGCTTACTAAAAGCAACAAATTGTACATTCATTAAAGTAATTATTTATTATTAATAATAATTTAGGAAGACTTTAATAAAATGTTAGATGGAATGTGTGCAGTATATTCATACTATCTCGGTAAAATTTCAATACTCATGATTATCATCATATTTGCACTATTCCTTTCCGTTTTATTAAATTGTCTCACTTCTCTAAAGGTTTCTTAGATGGAAACATACGAAGAATATGCTTCAACCAAAGTTATTAATTTTGCTGGGTCAAGTAGATTTAAAGCATCAATTGAAATTAATAAAATAATGCAAAATGAAAGTCCTATGCATGTTAATAGTACATAATAAGAATTCAAATGAAACAATTCAAAACTTAAAATTAATCTGCATTTTTTCCTAAATTTTATTCATATATCAAGATTTGTCTTTATATTTCCTAATTTTCTTCTTAAATTTTTTTACTATCAATTGATAATTTTACAAACTAATAAATTTATTAAATAATTATACATGTTCTGTTGTTCTCTATATTAATTGATCTTTTAAATTTGAATTTTTCTCAAGAAATTCATTTATTCTCTGATTAAATATTTCATGGTTTGATGATTAATCATAAGTTAAATGATTTATCATTTAAATACTAACATGTTATTAAATATCATTTTATAAAACCAACTTAATTTTTGTTTAAGCTTTGATAAATTTCTCAATAGATTTTTCATATTCTTTAATTTATTATTGATATTCTAATTTTTTAATAAGATATGGCAAATCTTTTTAAGTTGGTTAACAATATTTTTCTTTCATTTATCTTTCCTTTTTTAAAAATGTGTTCATCATATTTTACATTTTTTCACAGTAAAAAATGAGTTCCTTAAATTATAAATAATGTTCTTTAAATTTGACTATTTCTTCATTAAAACACTATTCATATAAAGCAAGATAAATCTCATTTTAATTACAATCAGGAATTTTAAGTTCTTAATAAACTAATGGATAATCAGGTAATTTCTCCCATGATTCCTTTGGTTCATAGATGTGTTTATTTAAATCAGAAGGTAGTTTTTGTTAATCTTTAGAATTTGCTTCTTAATTTTAAATTGACATTCCTATATTTGAATTTTCATTTGACTATTCTGCAGATAATGTTTAGGAGATATTTTAAGAATCTGGTATTTCTATTTTTGGTTATTTCTATTGCTTCTCTTTTTATTATTGTATAATTCGATTAGCATTATTTGGATCGAAGTGAAACCTCATTATTCAAATTTAAATTTATTTGATTTATTGTATTTCTATCTTAAAATTAAAACAAAATATATATTTATATCTATATAAAGTATTAATTATATAATTTCATTACAAAATGGAATGTCTCATCTACAAGAGTTAAAGTTATAAATTTAATTAATTAGTTTTATTTTATTTATTCTAAGAATTGCTAATCTAAATTAATAATTTGATTGCCTCAATTAGAAGATCTGTTTATGAATATTCAAATTGATACAAAATATCAATAGCAGTATCAATTTATTAACTTGCTTTTTCATATTATTGTTAAATAAATAATAATTAGCCATTTAGTAAAAGGATATTGGCATATTTATAAGATTGATATTAATTGCATTTTTCATATATTGAAATTGCTTTATTATAATTTATTGATGCATTATTATAATCCTTTTTATAAAAATATAATTAACCAATATCTGAATAGATATCTGCAATGCAATGATGATTTTAGAATAATCTGATTGCACATTATAAAGCACTTTCATATAAATTTAAAGCATCATTAAAATAACCATTTTCCATTAGATAATGTCCAAAAATAGAATAAATAATAAAATAATAAGGATGTGATGATCCAAAATAAGAATCAAGTATTTAAAGAATCTATTCAAAATATTAAAGAGCAGTATCTAAATTATTCATACTAATTTATATAATTTGTAATAAAGGTTTAATTTAACCAGGATGTCCAGATTTAGTAAAACAAAGAGCTTTGTTTGCATTTTCACAACTTTCCTCACATAATAAATTAGCAAAAATCTCATCTCCTTCTTTTCTCATTAAACATAACTCCAAAGACCATTTGATTGATTAAAATAACTATTCTTAATTCATTATATTTCTTCTCTTTGATTTTCTAGCTATCTTTGAAGTATTCAAATAGTATGACTTTTATTGAACATTGAATTAAGGTTTCTCTTTTAAAGGAAATGATTCTTTAAATATTCCATTAATTAAAGTTGGAGATATTGTAAAGGATATATCACATTATTATTATAGACAATATAATAACATACCTTTAAATTATATAGAAAATCTAGATGAAACATCAAAATTGTATGAATAATCATACCAAATTTACTTTTATATTATTTATATCCAAAATATGTCAGATTCTTTTCCAACTCCCAATAATAAATTTAAAAAATCTAAACAACTTTCATTAATTAATTTAGATGATAATTCTAACACAATATTGATATCTTAAACATCTTTTGTTGTTAATTCTTAAATCATAGAAAATTCTAAAATATTAGATTGATCACTTTACAATTTTTGAGATAACTAATATTTTAGATTTTTCATTAAATCTGCAATATTATTTCTCAATACTTTCTTACAAACTCTACTGATCATATCACATATACATAAATCTTTAATATGTTATAATTAACACATTTAACAAATTTTACCAATAAATTTTATATTAATACCTGATTAATGTAATTGTTCACTTAATTAAATTGAATCAATTGGTAAAAATTCAAGAGATTCAAATTTATTAATAATATCATGTAATAGTTGATTTTATAAATAGTTTGATGCTTATTTTAATTCATTATAATCTGCCTCAATTTCAGAAAGTTTTATCTATTTTAAATATGAGTCTGAATTTAAAGGTTTATTCCAACTCCTTACAAATTCTGGTCTCAATCTAGAAGTATTTTATAAATTCTCTTATATAATTACAGGCATCAAATCTCCACATTTCAATAAATAATATAAAGATAAATTCTAAGGTGGAAATTCATTAATATTTTATTCATTTTCTATCCATCTTAATTCAATATAATCTTTATTGATTTTATGAACTTCTTAAAATAAACTCATCGGTATTAAATTACTAATTAATTCATCTTCAAAAAATTTATGTTATTTTAAATTTAATCTAATTCCTATTTAATTCATATATTATTAAATAGCATTATTAGTAATAAATTGACCATCAAAAGTTGGACCATGTATTAAAGTAGTGTCATCTATTGGTGGAATTGCTAAAACAAAAGCTCTAATTCCTTTATAATCTATTATACATGATAATGGAACTCTTAAAGGATAATTTGATTCCTCTTATATTAAAAGTTCAATCTAATCAGCTAATAAAGATAAATAACGAAATTCTATCTTAAATATAATTAATTTATACCATTTCCCAATGCTTTAAGTTAAGATTCTTCATAAATTTAAATTTCTTATTTACCCTATTTAGTCTGAATTTCTTATGATTTTAATTAACAAAATGATAATTTTATGAATAATCCATCATAACAATAAAAATCATCTCCAAAATCAATTGTATTATCTTATTAACTATACATTATATATTTATCTTCATTTAAACAATCTGTTGGTTTTATTGTTTTCATTTAATTAGGCAAACATAATTCATCAATAATAGTTTAACAAACATCCATTGCATGATCTCTCATTCTTCCTATAGATTCATGTAAAACAAAACTATTTGTTATACATTCCTCAATTGTTTTTGGATCTTTCATATTTGCTAATTCTATTGCTTATAAATAATTATAATTCCATGATGTTTTTATTTTATTTCTAACTATATTCTTTCTTTATTCTTCTTAAAACAATAATAATTATTCTTATTTATTTTAATCCTCTATTCTTTTTTATAATATTTTATTTTCTTTCTCTAATAATTATTCCTTTTCAATTCTACTCTTTAATTCAGATTCATGAATCTCTTTCTCTTTTTATAATTATATATATAATTCTTCTTATTTTTATTATTACTCAGATCTTTATTTTTCTAATTGTAATTAAATCTATTAGACTTCCTTTTATTAATTCTCTTTCTCATTTATATCCTATTGTAATTGAATGCTATTTTTTTATTTTATAATTTCAGATTATTATATAGAAGGCTACTATGCTAATGATTATTATAGTTAACTTTAAGTTTATTAATCTTATTATTGATATTTTTCAGGATGCTTCACTTTATCAATTATTTGAGTAAATTCTTTTAAAGTTTCTGGTTTTGAAAATGCTATTTCCCATATAATTATTTCCTTTTTCTTTGTTATTACTATTGGTTATTATGCAGCCATTAAATCTCTACCATAACTACTGTTAACACTCATATTTGTGCTTCTATTTTTTATTTTAGATGGATATATTGAATCTTTTGCCATAAATGTTATTTCTATTGAATTTTACTTTTTTGGTTTTTCTGGTGGTCCTATATATATTATATTTTCTATTATAACTGATATCTTTGGTTACATTTTACTTAATTCATTCATCTCTATTTTTCATAAATCAAATTTTAACTTACATTTTGGAACTTTAAAATAACTTAGCATTCCATTTTATAGTTAAATAATTCTCTTATTCCAAAACATCTTAGAAGTGGATCTCTTCTCTACTTAAAATACATTTGAATTATCTTGTATTACAGGTTTATTCTTTGGTTCAATCTATTATGAAGAAATTGAATTATTCATAACAATTATATAAATAAATAATTATAAAATATGTGTTAACAATTCTAAAAATTAGAATAAATTAGCATTAAGTTTTGTTATAAACATCTATTTGTAATAAATTTATTAAATCTTTTTTTACTATATAAGTTGAATACATTATTGATGTTAAATTATTTTATTGTTAAATAATTTAATTTATATCATCAAATTTGCTACATTAAAAAGAGTTTAAGAATATATAGTAGAAAAATCTTCACAATTTTAAAATAGATTGATTTAGAAGCCAGAATAAATAATCTCTTTCAAAATGTAATGATGAAATAAACAAAACTTTTTTTTTTAAGAATACACATTTAATTAATCAATTTTTTAAAATAATTAGGCAAGTCAAAATTCATCTTCACTATCATTATATAACTACTTTTTTATAATTGAACCTTTTTATTATTATGATCTTATAACATTTTGATGAAGTGGTATATCAGATTCTTAAGACTTACTTTATTGAGATATTTATGAAACTGGCCTTTTAGTTTAAAAGATAGTTTATATCTTTTCTGTTTGAAAGTCTTCTGAATCTTCAAAACTATTTTTTCTTTTACTTGAAAGTTATTATTATTAATATTTTTATTAAGGTTGTTATTGTTATTATTATTATCTTTATTATTATTAGGATTATGATGAGGATACTTTTTTTTCTAGTGGTAATATGGATGAATTTTAATCTTTTTCTTCAAAATTTTTGATAATATTTTCTGATTAAATCTTCTATAAATATTATGGTTCTTATTTTAAAGATTTAGTCATATTTTATTTTAAATCTTTGACATTAGTTTAAACTTTTTAATGAATATCAAATTCTTCTTCTGAATTATTTGATTAACTTGATGGTGGTGATTTAGGTTATTAAAATCGAACATTTCTTTATTCAATAATAGATTTTCCTTTAAAATCTCTTTATTATTAGTTTTTCTTTGTAGCAGTTTCTTCTTAATCGAATGCATTATCAGAATCAATTTATAAAACATTAGGTCCATCATGTTTTTTAATTTCTTCTAAATCTGGATCATTAATTTTGTTATCTTATTTAATATCAGATAATAAAATAGTTCCATTTAATGAAGTTAAATATTCTTTTAATTCTTTCTAGAATAATTAATTGAATAAATGTTACTTCACTTTTGAATTGTATTTCATTCATGTTGACATTCAATACTTCTTTGAGTTTTCTTTCTAATTCATTATCTAATTAAATATTTCTAAAATGATCCATTAATTCTTTAGTGATTTAAGATTTCTTCTATCTAATTGATTTAACTAAATGATGAAATTCTTTTTCTTCTTATAAAAAGGCAGCTTCTTATTGATTATCTATAATAATAGAGGGTTCTTTTTAATTATCATCACTTTTAGAATCATTAGTAACATCCTCTTGTATTTCTTATTAAACATCTTTAGCATCGTAAATATCATCAGCAATTTCACTGATTTCATCTTCTAAAGGTCCTGCATTATAACTAAAATTTTCAGGTGGTGGTGTTGGTAATCTTTCTTCTATTTTAACAGGTTCTGGAATTTTGAGATTATGAATTCTATGTTCTATTTATTCAATTTTATCTATAATTTCTTATGGTCTATGTACTGCAATATAATTTTATAAGGCTTCCATTTATTATTAAAGTAATAGATTTTTTTATTCGAATTCATATTTAATTTATCTCATTTGATAATCATCCATTTTTTCATCTTGTAAATCTTCATTTTCTGAAGAATGAGATTCTTCTGCTTATTAATGCATAAATTAAGCTTATTACATAGTTTATAACATGAAATCTTATTAATTTTAATTATTAATCATGGAATTGATTTATTATTGCAAAAGTCAAGTTTAAACTGTAAGTAATGTTTCTTAGAAATTTTATTTAGGTTTTTCAAATTTATCAATATGATGTCTCTAATAATGAGCTTCAAGTAAAGGAATAGAAAGAAAAGCTTTACCAGTACAATATAAACATGCATAAACTGTTTCATTTTTAGAAGCATCTTATTTAATTCTTTTAAACTCTTTATTAGCAGATGATAATTTAAGTTTAAGTTTGGTAATATGATTTTTTGATTATGCTAAATGAGATTCTTTTGAAGTGATTTCATTATCAAGTAAGAATTCTTATTTGAATATTTAGTCAATGGTTGTTTCTTAATACTATTTAGTATATTCAAAATAGAGTAAAGTCATTTAGATGAGATAGATTAATTTTAAATACTTGATTGTATTGAGAGAGTCTTTAAACTCACGTTCAGTTGTAAAGCCTCTTAATATTGAAAATGAAATTACTATTGTAATGGAATAATGAAAGATTGTAAAGTTTCTAAATCATTATTCCTTTGCATCAATTCAAAGTCTAAATTTTATAAGGATTGAAGATTAAATTTATTGTTTCTAAGTGTGTTAGGTATAAACATATAAGTAATCCAATTTTGAATTATATTATATATATATATCTATATATTTTAATATTTCAATATTTTTATCTACGAACACCTGCTAAACATGCTCTATAAATATTCCTAGGATTTTCTGGGAACATATCAGCATGTATTCTTAAGTCTTCGATGTTGTCTAAATAATAAAATATATTTATTATATCTACCTAATTCTCCTTTTTTAGTCCACATAGCTTCTGCTGTATATCTTTTGCACATATCTTCTGCTTCCTATCTCAATACAGGATCATTAACTCTTCCGGTAGCATAATCACATCCCTTCCAACAAATTTAAATTGATGGATTGTACCATGAGAATACATCTTAACACATTGCATAACATGTACCACCATTATATCTTAGAATTTGACCACCTTTAAATTATATATGAATTTAAACCTGTTGCCATTAAATTGAATATATAAATATAATTAAAAGTGATGTTCTTTAGATTTAGATTAATTTATAGAAATATATCTATATAATATAATATTAATTATCATACTCCTTAAGGGAATTTCATCATTTCTAATTCTTTTATAATCTCCTTAAAAGATGGTCTCTTTTCTGGATCTCTATCCCAGCATCTTTTAGTTAATCTACCAAACACTTCTGGAGTCTTTTTAGGAATTGTTGGTCTAAAATCATTATTTAAAACATCTAATGAAACCTACAATCCTGTGATATCTATATAATAAATATATATTCTATATTACTTCTATATGGAGGCTCTCTAGCTGCTATTTCCCATAAAATTATTCCAAAACTAAATACATCAGCTTTTTCAGTATAAATTTATCCTGCTATTACTTCAGGTGCCATCCATTAATATGTTCCAATCTTACTTGTCATATAATTTGATAATGTTCTAGTCCATCCAAAATCAGCTAATTTAGTTCTGAATGCTTCATCTAATAATAGATTAAGACTTTTTAAATCTCTATGTAAAATTGGAGGATTAAAAGAATGTAAATATAAAACACCTTTTGCAGCATCTAATGCCATTTTTCTACGATCTTCCCAAGTTAAATGAATATCATGATTCTATATCACCTGCCATAATGATCCTCTTTAACAATATTCTAATACTATTGCTAAATTAGGTGGTTTAGTACAAGCACCTAAAAACATTACAATATTTGGATGTCTAAGTGCTTCCATAGCATGACATTCTGATAAAAAATCTCTTATATGATTTTCATTCATTCCATCTATCTTAAACATTTTTACAGCTACTGTTGTTTCTCTCCATTTTGCTCTATAAATTACTCCGTAACCTCCTTCACTTATTTATTTCTCTAACATTATATCATTAAAATCTATATCTAAACTAGATTAAAATATTCTATGTTTTATAGGTCTTTCTGGGGAAATCTCTAAAGCTGATATATCAAATTTAGATTATTATTTTTTTATTTATCTCTATAGATAGGATTCAGTTGTCTATACTTTTTAATCTTTTACTTTCTTTTTAGATATTAATTCATTTTTCATTCTATCATATTTTTATTATAATTATGCATTCTATTATTTTAGAATTTCCTATTCATTTCTATATTTTTCAACTTCTTCATTCAATTTATCTTATTCCTTATTTAGATTATCATTTTCATCTAAAATAATCTCTAAATAAGAAGGTGATAATAAAATAGAATGAAAATTACCACATACAATTCTTTAAGTCTCTGGAACTGTAAATAATAATTTAGGTAATATTATTCCTTTACTATTTAAACTTGGTTATCCAGTCAATTATCCATAAATATTAGAACCCCATCCGTATATCTATTTATAATCTGCAGATAGAGCTAAACAATGATTTCTACCTGCAGATATCTAAGATATTAATGGCAATCCTAAAATCTTGATTGGAAGATCTGAACTACTTAATTCATTACCTAATTAACCTAATATATTATCTCCCATAGAATAAACTTCACCTTTACTTGTTAAATAGATTGTAAACATTTCACCCATCTTCATATCTAAAACACATTATTAATTGTTGAATTCATCCAACATTTTAATCTATGTGGGTTATTTATAATAATCCTTATTTGATTTACAAACACCCCATAAATAAGGTTTTCCACCTTCTATTAAACAACCTGAATGAGCTAAACCACAACTAATCTTTTCAACTTTAAAATGAGATAAATTTTAAATTAATTTAAATTCATTAATTGTCTAATTTTCTTAATGTCCCAATGCATATGATTCACCAAAACCACAAGAGAATATTCTATTCTTATTTGTCAATATTAATGTATGTAATGCACCACATGCAATCTATTGAACTGCTTCATCATTTTATAATAATATCTAACATTAAATATCATTATTATTATTCTTTTATTTAATCTTCTCTTTCATCATAACGATCTATTCCATAATATTATCAATAGATGAAGATCTCTCCTTCAATCCTGGAGATGTAGATTAATCACCTTCATTTCCACTTTTCATTCTCTTATGTCCTTATTATTACTCTCTTGCCTTTACATTACTATTACCAAATGGTAATAATCCATACACAAGTGTAGGTTAACTTATGTTATCAAAACTACCTAAACCTAATTGTCCTTTTAAATTCAAACCCCAACAATAAACTTCTCCTTTTGCTGTCAACATAAACGTATGTTCAGCACCACAAATTACACTTGTTATTCTCTAATCTTTAAATATAGGATTCTATTTTATTTAGCTATTCGATTCATATCCCAATTAACCGAATTAATTATCTCCAAATCCTATTACTTCATTCTTATTATTCACTATTATTGTGTGATTTTCACCTGCTGAACATAATGTTACTCCCTAATAATGAGGAGTTATATTTTTATTATTCTTCAATAATTAACCACAACTATTCAAACCTACATTCAACATTATTCTTACCCCATGAATACAATTATGTTGTATCTAATTATAACTATCTTGGAGATTTTGAAAAGTCACTGTATGATCTAGGTGGTCTCACTTCCTTTTCCTTATATTATTTCAACATTTTCCTTGATTCTGTCAAGTCATTTAATTTCATATTATTTACTTTATTTTTAAAATTCAAATTTTATTATATTGTTAGTTTTATTTATTAATTATTCATTCATTAACTCAACATACATTTTATTCATATATATATAATCATTTCCTTCTTTTCAATTTATGTTATTTACATTTCTCATTATTAAATTTACTCACCTAATCTTTAATTCATCCTCTTTATTTCTCTAAAACTTATCTCAACTTTTTTTATTTTAATAATTTATTAAATATAATCAACCCATAAGAACAGTCATTTATGTGAATATTATCTTCACCATGTGGTTTTATTTCAAAATTAATATTTAATGATTAAAAATCAAAGAGACTTAATGGAATTTAAATTTTCACTTCTAATTGCAGATTTTTAAGAGAGAAAAATGATTTTATTGATTAAAAGAATCTTAAAAAGATAAAACGAACTTTTTTGTTTGTACAAATAATAAATAATTATATTCTAATTTGATCTTTTGAATATAAGGATTCTAAATTCTATGAAAATTAATATTATAAAAATAATACATCATATTTTAGTAGAATTTTGTGCTATACAAACCCTATTATCAAAATATTAAAATTATGACTCAGAAAATTCTTTAATCATATAAGGTATTGTCTAAATTATGATTAAACTATGAAGGGTTAACAATTAATCTTTTATATAGAAATAAACATGTATTCATCTTAGAAAACCTATGTTTATCTTTTTATAGCTTTAGGCATTAAGTCATTTTTTATTACAATATGTCGGTAAAAATCGATTCAAATTGATCATTTTAAAGATTGTATTAGAAAGCAATAATATTTAAATGCATTGAAGATATCAAAGAAAAATTTTTGGTTTTAGTCAATTAAAATGATTGAATAGAATTTCTTAAAAGAATTAGAGAAATTATAAGCAAAAGAATAATAATTTGGATGAAATTTTTAAAAGGAAGATCAGTTCTTTAATTGGACAGAAATAGGAGATATTTTATTATACTAGTATTTACTATGATAGGACAGATCATTATATAGCCAAATTACAAAGAGTAATGTGGATGATTGTTAGAGAAAAATACATAAATGATATTTTGGTTTTTGATGTCAAACTTATAAGGAAATTTAAATTTTAATATTTAGGATGTCGATTTAGAATTTTGGAAATATTTTATATAGAAAAATAATCACTATAGAAAATTTAATGTTAGAAAATTACCAAATATTCCTAGGAAAATACTAAATACGAAATTGCTTGAATTTATTGATGTATTAATAAAAAGAATAAAAATTACAAGAAATTAGAGATTAACTTAATCAAATTGATATCATGAAGCTTCTAAAATAACAAAAAGATGAACTTATTAATAGAAGGTATTTTTGGAATGAATTAATTGAAAAAGTATATAAATATTGTGAATGTTCGACTCATTAAAAAGCATATTCATTATATTAGCCAGTCACCTTCTTAAAATCATTGAAACTTTTAAATAAAGCCCAGTTGAGTGAGTCAATAACTATTTTGTTAGATTATGATATACATTATTAATTATGAATTAAAGTAATTAAAATATAGTGAATAGACATGGATTTCAGTGCAAAACAGGAATAAATTATTATCAAATTGGAATTGTAATTCTATACATTGGACATTACATGATAATCTTATTTCAAACCTTAGATTATGTAAATATATTAATTCAAATTTATAAGAATCAACTCTGGATTTTGGTTTCAATTTTTTCTTTTCTTATCTCTTTATTTTGGTTTATTACTACAAGAATCGATCCTACTGATCATGAGATTTATATTCAATATAAGCTGAGAGACAAAAAGTAATAAAATAATAATTGTGATAGAGTCAAATATGAAACAAAATTGAATTGTTATTGTAAAGTTTGTCAAGCTTATGTGAATACTCCATCTAAACATTGCAAACAATGTAATAGATGTACAGAACTATTTGATCATCATTGTATATGGTTAAATAATTGCATAGGGTTAAGGAATTATAAATATTTCTTTATATTAATAGTACTTTTAGAACTTTATTTAATTACTGTATTAATAATTTCAATATTTGTTAATCAGATATTCAGCTATGTATTTATGGGAGTGACTATAATTTTAATAATTCCTATTACATTTTTAGTTATTCTGCATATTTATTTAAAATTTAAGAACATGACAACATATGATTATATTTTGAGTAAAAGGAAAAGTTAGTAGAAATCATCCAAAAATAAATAATAAGATAAGTTCTAATAAGAAGGTACATAAAATTAAACTAATTTACAAACTAATATAATTTCTAGAAATTATATGTAATAAACAAATTTGAATGTTTAAATTGCAATACCAAAACCTCCTAATATAATAAAATAGGGTATAGATTGGGATTAAGAGGAAGCAGATGTAGATGAAGTGGAGAGTTATCATGCAAAAGAACCATTACCATTACCTAGTTAAAAAAGTAGTGCAAGATAAATGGATTCTTAATGCAATTCAGGACATAGAAGAACTTGTCCTAATACTTTAAGGTATTTTATTTATATACATATTTTATTGTAGAGGAAATGCTTCAACAATTCAATTAACTGAACATAAACCAATAAGATCTTTGTTTAATGTTAAAGATTTTTAATCAATTATTGAAAATTAAATGATGAATAATGTGAATGAAGGATCTATCATTCATTTTGATTCAAAAAACTCATAAAAAACTGACTAAATAGATATCAATATATGATAAATTTTGAAATTTATAAATCCACTTCTATTATACATTATTTTTTATGGCTTCTTTTATTATTTAATTATTTATAAATAATGTAGCAAAATGAAAATGATCTTCAATAAAATGAAAATAATCAATAAAATCAAAGTGATTTATTAAAAGATAAATAATAATTAAACGAATAATAGGATTAAAATAATAAAGAATCTTAAGAAAATCAATAATAAACTCATGAAACTGAAAAATAGAATGACTAATTAAATGTTACTTCTTAATTTCCAAATAATGAATAATAAGAAAATACGAAATAAAAAGGTAATTTAGGTACTGATTAACAGGAAACCAAAGAGAATATTAATGATTAATAAAAGGAATCTATTGAAAAATAAGAATAACCAGAAAATAAATAAGAAAATATAAATTAAGATGATTCAACAAAGTAACAATCTAATAATAATTAAACTATATAAAATAATTAAAATAATTAACTATCAAATGGAAATGAAGTTAAATAAGACATTGAACAAGATTAGACATAAAAAAATCAAATGATTTAATAAAATTAATTATAAATTAAAGAATAGAAATAATAAGAAAAAATAAAGGAAGAAAATGATTTAGAAGATTAAAGTTAAAGAAAAAACTAAAAAAAAAAAACTACTAAAAGAAAAACTACAAAAATTTAGATATAAGAAAATTAAGAATAAAACAATTCATCAGAATTAAATACAAATAATGTTCAAGAGTAGAATTAAAACATTTAAGAAAATAAGGAAAAAGAAGAAAATGAATAAAATTAATAATAAAGTTAGTAATAAATTGATGAAGAAAAGTAAAAAGAAGAATAATAAAAATTATAAGAATAATAAAAATTATAAGAATAAGAATAATAATTAAAATTATAAAGATAATTATTAGCTGAGAAATTTTTAAAGAGCTTGATATTTCCAGTTAAAAGGATAAAAAATAATAAAAGTAAATAATTAGATTTAAGCTTTTAAATTGAAAGTGAAAAATATCAAATTGAATAAAGAGTTTGTAAAAGTTCAAAAAGATATTAAAAAGAAAAAAAACCTAGAAATAAAAGCAGTATTAATAAGGAATTAATTGAATTTTACAATAAAATAAATCCTCAATAACAAAAAAAACAATAAGTAATGTCTCCCAATACTTTACAAAGAATAAAAAAATAATAAGAGATAGATTAGATGAAAAAAGATCATGAAAGGTTTGAAGAATAATAAAAATAGTAATAAAATGCATTCTCTTAGCCATAGAAAGAAAAAAAATAAAAAAATTAAAATAAATAAAGAGCTTCAACTTAACCAAAAAAGAAATTAGAAGTTATAGTAAGAAAGCGTAAAAAAATAAAGATTAGAAATGGTCTAAGAGAAAGAATGGCTATTGATAAGGACAAAGTTTCTTAATAAAAAGCTATAGATTTTATAAGAAAAATGTAGTAAAATAGAATGGAAGCAGAATAAAAGAGATAAGAATAATTAGAAATATTAAGTCTAAAAATTTCAAGTGAAATAGAAAATTTAAGATAGGGTAATCAAAGATATCGATAAGAATAATAATAATAGAAAAGAAAGTAAGCACTTGAATAAATTACGAAACAAGAATAAAAAAGATATGAAACAATGATGGAATAATAAAAAAATGAAAAATTTGTTAGATAATTGAAAGAAAAGTCTGCTGTAGCTAGTCATTATAGTGTAAAGAAATTAGCATTAGGTTCTCCATCTTCTTTATATACAGAATTAGAAAATGGATAAATCTAAATAGAATAAAATATGGATACAAATAGAAAAATGAATGAAAATCAATTTTTATTAATTGAGGAATAAAAAAAAATCATCAAAGAAAATAAAAACTAATAATAAAATTTATTACATTTTCCTAAAGTTAATATGAAGAAGAATTTTGAATAAGTTAATAAATATCTTGCAGAAGAATCAAAAGAACCACTACCTGAAATTAAACCTAAACAAAAGAAGGCTTGGTAAATTGAATAAGAATTAAAACAAAAAAAATCTTAAAATAGCGATTAATTTAAGGAATGATTATAAATTTATAAAATTAATAATTATAATTAAATGATATAAAGTAATACTAAATTCATTATTATAATAGTTTTTAATCTTCATTATAAAAGTTTGAAAAATCCGAATTTTATTCCAGTTGACCATTCTGCAAAATCCGAGTTTAAATTCTTTATTTTAATCTCCTTATATAATAGTCAATACATTTTCTTGGTATTACAAATTTATTCTACATCAAATCAAAAATATCTACAAAATGAACAAATATTATTTATAATATTGGTTTTTTTATAAAATTTATAGGATTTTTCTCTAATTTGATTTTAAATTCAATCCTTTTTAAAGTATGCTACAGAAAAACTTTGAAATTGCGGAATTAAGTAATTCATAGTGTAGAAAATTATTAATAAAAATTTTAGGTTAGAGGGTTTTAAAATATAATAGAGATCTCTGTTTTTGACATATTTTATTTTATTTCACTAAATAGATTCTGTAGATTGAAAAATGTTTCGATTGTATATAAGTTTATATTGTTCTCCCATAATTATGATTTATTTAAAATATCCAATATCAAATATTGTTCTTGTTTAATATTTGTCTTATTTTCAAGTAAAGCAATAAAAATGTTTATTAATTCAATCAAATTCTAAACGATAAATACTATGTAGTTGATCATCAATAAGAATATTAAAATATAAATATGATGCTAAATTATGATGATGATTTTTTTAATAGTAGATAAAAGAAAGAATTTAGAATAAATGCTACAATCATTATCTCTATGATGTAAATAACAATTTAAGCAGTTATTATGGTAATAAATGGTATTTCACACTTTTGTATTTTATATTATGCTGGATCAAAACATACTCCTGCAATAAAATATCATTATCATTTACATAGATTATTTAATCCAATCTTTTTACATGGAGGAAATGGTCATCTTTTATCTAATTTACTTAGTTAATTATTATTGTGTTACTCATATGAAAATAGAAATGGAACACAAGATTTCTTATAACTTTATTTTTTAGCTGGAATAGGTGGTAATATAGTTAGTGCACTCTATTTTCCAATAGCAACAGGTGTAGGAGCAAGTGGAGCAATTTTTGGATTTATGGGATATTTATTAACATATTTGATAAAAACAAAATAACCTTAAGAAAAGTATTATGGTATATTAATTGTACTTTGTATATAAATACTCTTGATATTTGAACCACATAGTCATGTAGATTATTCAGCTCATTTTGGAGGATTTTTAGTAGGAATTTTATGGTATTAAAAACAGAAGGCATTAATTGGAGTTTTGTTATTGTTAGGATGTGTCTGCATTTTTATGATAGATGTACCAGATTAAAAATACTGTTGATTATATAGATATTAAATTTGTCATTTTGTTAAAATTAAATTTAAGGTTTGAATAAAGGAATAAGGATGGAAAGTCTTATTAATTATATCAGATTAATGTACTATGTTATTAAGCATTGATTTAAATCACTTTTATGTTTTTTTAATTTTTGGTTATGCTTATGTTCCTGCTCTGAAACCATTCTTAGCTCTTCTAGCAATTGATTTCAAATATCTCATTCTTCCTGTTCCTGTTGATCTTCTTCTGGCGACCTTCTCTCCCCATCCACTATCTAAAAATTTAATTTATTTATTTACAAAGTCTTAATCTAGCAGCTGGATAACCACATGATGCACATCTATTTTTTTAAATATGGAAAGTCTATCTACCACATCTTTTACAAAATGTATGTGTCTTTTAATGTCTCTTACCGATTGCTGGAGTACCTCTTGCCATTTAATTTTTTAATAAAAGATTTAATTAAATAAAAAACTCATCACATTGTGACAGTATCCATTTTGATATTTGAATTTATTTTATATACATTCTATCTCCATCAAATATTTTGATGAATATCTAATACAATTATTTAGATTGTTAATTTAAATGTACAATTGTGAATAATACAATAATTTTTTAGAAGTATTGAAAGCAAATATAATAATATATTATATAAAGATAAATAATCATAGTACCTAATTATTTCTATAATTCCTATTACAACAATATTTTAATATATCAAGAGAGAGTTCTTTTCATTTTATTTAATTATTATAATGATCATAAAATCATTTTTTTTAAATATAATATATATTTCACTCAGAAATCTTCTATTTAAGCTTTGTCATTAAAATATTTGCCATGGTACTTCTCATCCCTCTAAAATGGTAGATTGTTAATTAAAAATTAACTAGTAACTACTCCATCATCAAGACTACCTGGAGCCTATGGACCTCCCATATCTGTTTTAATCCTATTTTTTAATAATAAATTATTGTTACCATCCTGGATGCATACAATATACTGATTAATTTGGTTTTACTAATCCACTCAAAACATATCTTCCATACGCATTAATTAATGCTTTGGATGCTGAATAGACAGCAAGATTGTTATTGTTTTCCTTTATAAATTCTTCAGAAAGTTTAATGATTTCTTCCTTTGTTATTTTCTACTATAATTACTATTTTAATTCTTTTGGTTAACTTTCCAATTTTCCTAAAATAGATGCTACTAAAATAATCTATATTCAATTAATCTATTATATACCTTTCCATCGTCTGTTAGTGTTGGTAATAATTATTCACTTACATCTATTGTTCCTAAGACATTGATGTCAATTATTTATCTGGGATTTTAACTCACTCCAGCATTATTCATAAGGACATCAATCTTTAATTTTTATTAAATCAACCAATCTTTTAGATTATTCACACTCTCCTTTTTACTGATATCTAATTGATGAGTCCTTATTTCAAGATTTTAGAATTTCTTTTATAAATTGTCTTTTATAATTTATAACTCTTCATGTTTTCTAGCTGTCAATATTAAAGAGTATTTTTCTGCAAGTACTTCAGCAAGTTTTAAACCTAATCCTCTATTAGCACCTGTGATTAAAACAATTCTTTTTGACTACATTTTTTAAATTTTATAATAAATTTATATGAGTGGTAATTAGATAGTTTTTATTGCTTAATTAAGTTAACTCATCTAATTATTACTGATAAATTAGAATATAACAAAAAAAAGCACACCAAAAAAAATTTATTGAAATTCTTAATTTTAATTAAAAGTAATATTTAGTATTATATTATATCGCTGAATTGCATTTTTAGTATCTATTCTAAATTATATACCTAATTAAATTTTAATGTCAAAATAACAATCAAGCATTTCCTTTTCATAAAATAATAATCCAATTGTTAAATTTTGAATTTTAGTAATCTTAGATCTTGAATTATAAGATTTAAATATTATTATGATACTTTAGATTGATATGATAGGAATATTTTTATATAAAAAACAGATTGTGATCAATATAGTGATAAGGAAACGAAGGAATTAGAATTTTAGTGTGATTTAAATGTTGTTAAGTATATTGATAATATGAATAATAGAATTTGAAAATACAACCAAACAGGAATACTTCAAATCGTAAAACGGGTATTAAAAAAAAATTAATATTTTTAATGAAGTCTTAGTTGGCCATATTGATTTTGTTATTGATAGTAGTGGCTTAAACAAGAAGAATTAACTTTTTAGGACATCGAAACGAAGATGAAAATGAAAATAAAGGAGATGGAGAAGAAAGTCATGGAAATGGAGAAGAAAGTAACGGAAATGAAGGAGAGGAAAGCGATGGAAATGAAGGAGAAGAAAGTGGATAAAAGGATTCCGGTGATGAAGGTAATAAGTTATATATGAATAAAAGGATCGAATAATGATGGTTCATGTTCTAATAGTAGTGGTTCAACAGGTAGTGAGCCATTTGAATAAGAGACATGTAAAGGTGTAATGTTCGATGCAGGAAGTTCAGGAACAAGAGTGTTTGTTTATATTTGGCCTTGCAGATTGTTTAATTATGCAAATCCAGAAATAGAAATAACATAAAAGGTATCAAAAAATAAAATATGATTAAAGGCACCTTCAGTTAAAGTTAATCCTGGAATTTCACATTATGGAGATAATATTTCTGGACTCAGAGAATATTTCAAGCCTTTAATTGAATTTGCTAATGAGCATGTTGAAGAAGAAGTCAGACACAGAACACCTATTCTACTTGGAGCAACAGCTGGTATGAGAATTCTAGATTGGAGTCAATAATATGATGTAATGGAAGAAGTTAGAAGCATTTTAAGAGAAAGTGGATATTTATTTGAGAGCTCAGATTGGGCAAGAATTATTAGTGGAAAAGATGAGGTTAATTTATAAATTTAATATTAGGGTGCTTATTTATGGTTGTCAGTTAATTATTTAAAAGGTTATTTTGCTAGTAATAATATTGATGAATAAGGTAGATTAATTGAAAGTTATACAACTATTGATATTGGTGGTGCTAGTACTTAATTGGCTGATGATATTAATGAGGAAGATCAATATTATTTATCATACGATGATGAATATTAAACAGATTATCATACATTTGATACATCTATTTATAATATTTCATTATATTCTCACTCTTGGTTGTATTTTGGTTAAGATTAAGCTAGAATTTAGATTAATAAATTTTTGAGAAATTTACATAAAAGATCATCAAGTTTTTAAAACCCTTGTTTTCTCAAAGGATATAAGTCTTAATTTAATGATGATGTTGAAGTAATTGGAACTGGTAATCCTAATGATTGCAAAGATTTGATTGATTTATATTTGCTTGGATTTAATAGCACATGTGATTAATGTGCACTTTAAGAATCTTATATACCAACAATAAGATCTGATTCAAAACTTTATGCAGGAGGGTCTGCTGAATTTGTAGCTAAAGTTTTTAATGATGACGATGACTTCACATGGACTTAATTTGAATTTTTTGATGAATTTTGTTAAAAAGAATTTGATGAAAAAAATGATGATAAATATTATCCCACTTAATGCTTCCTTGGACTTTATGTTTAAGAATTATTAGCTAATGGCTATAGAATACCATCTGATACGTATTATTATATTTATTATATTTATAGTTTAATTGAAACAGGAAAGATCAACAAAGTAGAACCATCATGGACATTAGCTGCAATCTTTGATTAAATTGATGATAATGAATCCTGCTCTGATAGTCCTCATTGTAATTTAAGAAGACATATGAAAAAATGGAGAAAAGACAGTTTCCATCCATCTATGAAAGAACGCAAACGAAACGCTCCCCTATCAAATTTGGTTCAATGATATACATTTAAATATCAATATTATTAAAAACATATTTTTATTCAATTTTTTTATTTTTAAACTATCTAATCATCAAAAAAGAACAATAGTTTTTAATAATAAATTTTTTTAAAGGGTTTTTTTTTATATTTTGAATTATATCAATATTTTCATTCTTATTTTACCTTTTTACAGATTTCCTCTTATTCATGGTATGCTTTAAACGAAACAGCCAATTCATAACAACGTTATTTCATTGATAAAATCCAAGGAACTCTTTTGTAAGTTGATATTTTCTAAAAAGAAATCAATTCAAAATATATACATCAATTTAACCAGAAGCTATAAATTTTAATACTTATTTTGCCATATTCTAAATTTTTTCATTATTTTCTTAATCCCATATTTCATCAAATTGTTCTATATAATTAATTTTAAAATTTTACAAAGATAAGAAAGGTATCCCTCATAAAATTTTTCAGAAGAAAAAATTTTCTTTAAATAAGAAGTATTCATAGTTTTGTTGGAAGACTCTGATCTAAAGGGAATTAATTCTTCAATGTTTTCATCAGAGGAAAAATATTCTTTATAAAAAACTTTCTCTATTTCATATGCACTCATTGTCAATTCATTTAAGTTCATTTTTTATTTCAAAAATTTAAAGCATTTTCTGAGAATAAATTTTATTTATTCTTCTTTAGTCTTTTTTTGATTGTGATATCTATGAATGAGTGATTCTATTAATCCATCATCTATTTTAGTCAATATCTAAATATTTTTTATCAAAATTTTTATATACTTTATATTTAATTTTCTCATTCTCCTCTAATTCCTTAATTTCTTCCTTACAGAGATATTCTAGTAATTATTTGAGTTCCTACAGTATTTCATCCTAAGTAAATTGTTTCAGTATTTCATTCTCCTTCTTTTATTTTGGTAAAACTCTTTCTGATTGGCTTTTCTTTGTTCGTAAATCAGGTTATTATACTATCGGTATTGTTCTTTGAGATGATTAAGAAAGAAGAGATATTTATTATAGAGGATTGAATGATGGTATTTATGGAAACTATAGGTTTTGTTGATTGATAAGATTATTTTATGGTGTACATAGTAATTGTAAATACTAGGGTTAAGTATAAGATATTTACTTGTAGCTATTGAAGTTATAACAATGATTGTAATTAGGGATAATATTAAAGTTATGCTATATTGGGAATCTATTAGAATGGATTCATGTAAAAATTAATATTTTGATCAATATTTTTAGATTCAACTTAAAATACACAGATATATTTTTAAATTAAATAAAACTGAATCTAAAATGAATAGTTATATTAATCATCTTCATAATAAATTTTATATTCATCATAAATGAAACTCTTTCAAATATAATAATTTTTCAATTCTTATTAAATCTTTTTTATTATTATGGTATTTCGTGTCTCTTGTCTCGAATATGAATTGATTCAAGAATTTAATTTTTTCTATAGCTCTCTGCTACCAAATCAATAATTCTCTACATTGAAGTTTTGCTGAAATTTATAAAATATAAAAATACGATATATTATAGACGTGACTTTTCTTATTATAAATTATCAGCTTGATTTACTTTTGTATTTTAAAATTGAATATTAAGATATTCGATATTTTAAAGTTGTTTTAAATGATCACCAAATTAATCTATATTATTTAGATTAGTCCTGTTAAAAGTAAGAGTCAATCGACAAAGATTAGTACAAATAATGATACCTTACAATAACTCAAAAATATTTTCTTATTTTATATCATCTAATTTAATGGTTAATTAGAGTAATTTATTTAATTTTCTAATTCCAAAACCAAGTGTGCTGAATAGAATATTTGTATTCCTGAGAAATCTAAATGTATTTCTTCTAAATTATATAATCTGGATTAATTGAGTATGAATTGTTCAATACTTTATAGTTATGTGTGTCTAAAATCAATATATTATGAAATACACTGCAAATAATGTTAAGATTTTGAGTTAAGTAAATAAATGAACATCGAATAATTTGATTGATCTTATATGAGTGTGATTAAAATTTAGATGGATTGATTGAAATTTAATATTTTAATTTAAAATTTGAATTACATTTAATACATCTGTAATGTAAGTGTTTGATAAATCTGAATGAAATCATATTAATGTTGTAATGCGAGATGGTATAATGTTTGCATTATAAATTTTTGTATTTCTAAAATTCTATGAATAAGATCATACGATGCTTGAATTTCAGGTATTTCAAAGATTTCACTTTCTTATATGGCATCTTTAAGTGGAGTTATATCTTCTATCTTAGAATCAATAAAATGTAATTGAAGTTTTTTGTAATGAGAAGTGTCTTTATAAAAATTAACATTTATTCAAAAACTTCATTTTAATTATGAATTATCCAATCAATTTCTTTTTTTTCAGAATCTTCTTTAAATTATTCAATTTTTTTTCCTGATTTCTCATGTTGATTAATTTCCCATCTAAAATTAATTTATTAAAACTAAAATGCATATATAAAATGTTAATACATATAAAATAGAATGAGAATGTATCAATAATGGATTTTTTATAAAAATTATATCAATCAGGCTATTAAACGAATTAAAACTGATTTTCTCTCATTCTTTTTTTAAATAAATTAAAAGATGTCTAAGAAAATAACATTTAATTAGATAATAAGTGTCATAGGTGATTTGCATCATTAGACACTTTTGTCACCTGTTAATCAAAAATCTGAGAAAAGATTAAAAAAGGTTACTTTTGATAATTAAGCACTTTATCTTTAATTTCGAGCAACTGATTGTCCTCTTGAGGTGAATTCGACTCTCTAAAAACATCTTAACTAAGGATCGATTTCAGTACTCACTTATCCATGAAAAAAGAAATGATTTTTATTTCATAATATTTTTCAATCTTGTATATTTGTTTGCTTCATAATAAAACAACATTCAAAAAAAAGAATATAATATATGTGTATTTATGAGTCTTTATGAGTATTTATTGAATATTGCTTCTTAAATAAATAGCCATAGATTACTGATAAGTAAAAAATGGAATATTAAAAAGAAGTTTTCTTTAGAATGAGAGTTTTGAGAAATGAGCAATAAATACTACATAAAAATGGACAAAATAACTTATTAAAGAGACAGAAGAATTTAATTGCTGATTATAAATTTACTTTGAGAATAGGATAATAAAGAAATGAAATTTCTGTTCTTTTAATTAAGGTTTAAATTGTGAAGAAAACTTAGATGATTTATAAAATTGATTCTAAATAATAAATATAATGATGATAAGAAAATAAGTTTAAGAAAGGATTGTAAAAGATGTTGTTAAAATATTAATAAAATAATAAAATAATGTATATTTCAATATTCGTAATTCAAATTTTGAATGTTGCGTTGGCAAGTAAAATAGATATGTAAATAATAATAGCATTGGATTGTTCATCAATAAAGGGAACAGCGTTAAATAGTTATGCATATAAAACAGATGGATCTGTTTAATTTGAATTTACATTATAAAGCGGTGGTAATGTGGATATAATATTTCCTAATTTTTGGAATGGATCACCATCAATATCACCTTTAATAATGGGAACTAGTAGTTGTAGGGAAGTAAGTATGATTAAGATTTATAAAAGACTTCATTAAATATAGGATGTATATAAGAAAATTAAAAATTCACATGTTCTTTGACAGCAGGCAATTTAATAATTAGATGTATAAATGTGAGAGGACCACATACAAATAAACCAATAGGAAATTTTAATATATAATTTGCTTCATAATCTTGTGATAATATTCAAATAAGGAACTTTTAACCATACGGTGGTTCTGTTGTATTTTCATCAAATTCAACAACAGGTTTGTATCCAAATACTGATAAATTATAAATGATATGGGAAAACATAGTATTACCAATATCTTTTAATTCAAATCCAAGGATTGAGGTTTCAATTTTAAGCAATGGAGAATTTGTTACATCATAAACTGTAAAAGGTTATGTATCAGCAACATCAATTGGTTTATTGGAATCACTTAGTGTAAGTACACCAAGTTTAATTAAAGCATAAATGCCTTAATCTATTGCAATTAAAGATGTTCCTATAAAGTTATATATGGAATCATTAAAAGTAATGGGAAATACTTAACCTATTTAATCATAAATTGATTTTAAGGATTCTAATGATATATTGTAATATTAGATTCTATTTCCTACTATATCAGTCTTAAATGATCAATTATCCGCTAGTCTAACAATTGATTCAACAGAAATAAACATTTATACAAAATATACATTTAGTATAATAATAAAGAATGCATTAAATTCAGCAGGATTTGTAAGAATAGCATTAACGAATACATTATTATCTTCTACTTTAATTTGTTATTGTGATAATTAAGTATCTATTCCAGTTATTGCTTCAGAATATATTGATATTGGTGGTTGTTTAACTACTGTTGGTACTCATAATATAGCTATTCTAAATGTTTTGAATCCTGTATCTACTATTTCTACTATTACAATATCATACATACAAACTATGTAAAATAATTTCTCTGTTGATAGAATTACTAACTTTTAATATAAATCACCTTCATTTACACCAGGAAACTTGAACATTTAATATGAAAGATTTGGATCAAATTTTGATGTTGTTGGAGATCATTCTTTTTTTATACTTAAAATTACACCCAAAAATAGTATACCAGCTTTAGGAATCTTAAAAATGGAAATACCTTAACAAATCAAATTTATTAACCAAAATACATAAACATGTAATACAGATGGATATGGTTGTTAAATTTAAACCATTTCTGATTAAGTATTAGAATTTAAATTTTCATCTTTAATTTAAGCTTCCAAATTATTTACTATCAGTTCTATCTCTATTCCTATAAGAAATCCATTTGATACAAGTTTAACTAATAATTTTAAATTTTCTACTTATGATTAATTTAATAATATTATAGATGTTATATCAAATGTTTAAGGATATTCAGTTAATACAAGATCATCATTTGATGGATTAATAATTATAGAATCAAAGGAACCTTTTAAAAATGGATAATCCAATACTTTTTATTTTACAATCAAAACCAAAACTCCTTAATTCTATCCTATTTAAATGACAGTTAAAGTTGGCGATTTAACTATTAATAATAATCCATAATGTAAACTAGAAGGAGCTATCATCAAAACTTGCACTAAAATATCCTCTAATTAATTAGATATATTACTTGAAAGTACTGATTAAGTATTATAACCAACAACTTTGAAGTTAACTGTTTCTACTATCAAATGCAAAGATACAATGACAAAAAGTCAAGATTTTGAATTTTCAACTAAATCTACGAATGGATTAATGAGCTATCAATTAGGACCATATATTAGCAATATATAATTTGGGGATATTACATAAACAGATTTGATAGTTGATAAACAATATTATGGAGCAACAAGTGCAATCTATTAATTTAATTTTGCTTTACAGAATCCATTAAGTGAAAGTAATTATCAGATTAATATATTATTTCCATTTAACCTACCTTCTTCAGGTTTTTCATGTAAAGATACATCCAATAATAAATTACATTGCAGTGTCTAATCTAATAATATCTTAGTTTTAACTGGACCCTTTGATTCTAATCAATTAAAATATAATGTAATCGTAAATGAAATTCCAACTCCTCAAAATGAGTAATAACCAAGAACATTTACAATTAAGACTTATAGAAAAATAGACAATTAAGTTTATCTAGTTGATAGTTCACTTAATGGGGCATTTTAATTTAATATATTTTGTCCTTAATTGAATAATTGTAGAACTTGTTCAATTATAGCTTCTGACAATGTTTAATGTTAAACTTGTTATACATCTGAAATATCAAAATTTATATATATGAAATCAACTGCTTGTGTAGATAATTGTGGATCTGGATATTATTAAAATGAACAAGAACTTTTATGTTAATAATGTCCAAAAAATTGTTAAATTTGTTAACCAATAAATAATATTCTAATTTGTAATAAATGCTTTTCTAATTTTAAGTATTAAGATAGTATTTGTGTTGATAGTTGTGGAGATACTTATTATTTACCATTAACAACAATTGATAAATGTGAAAAGTGTGATAGTGAATGTATTTTATGTTCAATGAATTCATCATATTGTTCTAAATGTTAAGCGAATATACCTTTATATAATTATAAATGTTATAAAGAGGGATGTTTATAAGGATATTATTAAACTTACAATTAAAATAAGGTATTGATATGTGAAGTTTGTCCAGCTACATGTATAAGTTGTATATAAAATGATTAATGTACTTAATGTTAACCAGGTTAATATTCTTTATCAGGAACATGTAGAGCTGATTGTCCATCTGGTTTCTTTGTAAATGAAGAAACTATGAAATGTAAACCTTGTATTGCAGGATGTAGTTAATGTTCAAATGAATAAACATGTGTTAAATGTTAAGATGGATTCTTATTAAAATTATAATCATGTGTTTTAACATGTGGAGAATAGTATTATGTAGATGCTACATAAACATCTTGTTTAAAATGTAATTAGAATTGTTAGACTTGTGAATTAAAAGATTAAAAATAAATGTGTACCTCTTGTATTAAAACATACTTTTTTTCTGATTTCAGTTGTCTATAATAATGTTAATCAAATTATTACTCTATAAATCAAGAATGTCTTTAATGTTCATAAAATTGTTTAACTTGCAAAGATACTTCATAGACTTGTACTTCATGTTAAGTATAAGGAGATACACCATTATTTTTAGATGGAACTATTTGTGTTTCTAAATGTTCAGACACATATTTCTCAGATCTTACAAGTGGAAAATGTACATAGTGTCCAACTACTTGTACATAATGTACTTCATTAACAAATTGTACTCAGTGTAATTAATCATCAAAAACTCATTATTTGATTTAAGGTGCTTGTAGAGAAGAATGTCCTAATAATTATTAACCTAATGGATTACTTTGTGAATTAATACCTGAAAAAATTAGAATCAACTTAGAACCTAATCGATATATTCCAGTTCCACATGTTATGTTATTTACTTTTTTCACAATTTCAGTATTAGTATCAAAATAATACAAAAGTGAAACTTATATCCCAGGAGCAATCTTAGGATTGAATGCTCCACTTATATGGTCATCATGGTTGACTGTTATGTTCTTATTGCATAATTATTATGAATTCTTTCAAATGTATTACTTTTGGATCCTTATTGGTGGATTGACACTTAATCTCCTTTTTAATATTGCTCACTTTATTTTGGTTTATTAAAATATATGGAATGATAAGGATTTCATTTAATGGTAAGCTTCCTCATTAAAAAATAAAGTTACTAATTATATTTTGATTTCCCTATCTATTCTCATAGCATATCCTATATATAAACTTATTATGAGTAGATATTTTGGTTTTTCCTTTTTCAAAGCTAAATTGGTAGACACTAAAGCCTTTTTCTATTTTAATTGCTTAAATGGAGTATACATTACATTTGTTAATATACCAATTATTGTTAGTTGTGCTCTGATTGCATATAATGAATCTTCACTTAATACTTAAACTTTTATTAGTGCTATTGATTCACTTATTGTTACTTTTACGAATATTTTATTGTTAATTTGGGAAACTTAGAAAGGAGAATAATTCTTTGATGAATTCATTTCAAATTATTATTTGAATGAATCTAAATAAAATATTGAGAAATAAGAAATCTCTGGATTCTTTTAACATCCCTTCGATCAAAAATTATAAGTTGAATAGAAGTTTGATGTCTCAGATATAGATGCTTAAGCTGTGAATTAAGAAAATGATATAACTAAATAAAAATCTCATGAATAATCTCATGAACAATCATGTAATTTAAATGGAATCAGTATTATTTTGAGTGATAAGAATTCTAATCCTGTATTTAAATAAGAAAGTTAAAGATCTTAATAATTTCCTTAAAAATAATTAGTTCCTTCTAATCTTAAACATACTGTCTATTTTAAGAATATATAAAATAATCATTAAGAGAATCCTGATAATGAACCACCTTATGCATCTCCAGGATCTGACAATTTCAGTTCTATCAAATCTTAAACGAGTTAACATGGTTAGAATTATTTTAATGATTAAAGTTAAAGTCCCTTAAAAGACATTAGTTAAATCTAGGATTCAGAAGAACCTCATGAAAATAGTTAATTATCAATATTTGATGAAGAGAAGAACAAGAGTCCTTCAAAATTATAAAAACCTTTATCATTATAAAAACTCTAAGATTAATTTAATATCATTCCTACATTTGAAAATGATGATAATGAAAATAATTCTTAATAAATTAATTTACAGATTGAGAAAGCTGAAAGTGCTTTGAAAAAAAGTTAATCATAATTAGTTAATAATAATTTAGGAGATAACAACCTATAATCGAATCGTAAATCATCATAATCAAGAAGAGAAATAACATTATAATATTCATAAGTGTAATCATAATAACTTGCTAAATCAGCTTAATTTTATAATGAATAAAATAGAGCATTTTCTACACATAAATCTATGAGTCGTGAATCGTTAAGTAAAGATACAAATAAAATTTAATAAGGATAATTAATATAATAAAAGTAATCTTAAGAAAAACCATTAGCCAAATCTTTTTTAAACTAATCAGAATAATAATAATAATAATGGGATGATATTAAATTATAATCATAATCATAATCATAAACAGTTTATAATATAAAAAATGATGATTTTAATGAAATACAAAAGCAAAATATTGATGATTATTCTTCTATTCCTTCTAATTAATTTAAACCGAAAGTGGAATAAAATAATTTAAAAGAACCTTCACGTGAAAGTAATTAGGAGGATGATAATGATGATTTTAAATTGTAAATAGGTATTGTAGATTAATAACCATAATTTGATACAGAGGATTAAAAAGATTAGAAGAGGATTTAGATTTTGATGGATAGTAGAGCAATAGAAGAAGAAGATTAGTAAATATTTTAAGATTAGATATAAATATAATAAATAAAGCCTAATAGGAGAGGAGTAGAGAGTAAAGGAAAGAAAACAAAGAGTGAGTAAATAAAAAGAATGAAAGTTGAGAAGAAGTCTGAAATAAAGAATATATTTGATTCAAATGATTCAATTCATACAATGTCTGATTAAGATTGGGGTGATAATTAGATATCTCCTTCAGAATTTAATTAATTAAATTAAAGGTTTGAAGATGAATAGGTATTGGATTTATAGATTCATGAACCAACTCATAGTAAGACTCAATAACATTATAGATAGGCAAAAGTAAAGCCTTTGGATTTTGAATTTGGTGATGAGAATAATGATGAATAATTTTATAAAGGATAGGCTAAAGTAGATTTTACGAAGAATTTTTAAATAAAGAAGGAGACAAAGAGGTAACAATTAGAGAAGGTATACTTATAGAAGTTAGATAAAAATGAGAAATTGAATGTTGGATCATCTAAATGGGAATTCAAGAAGAAATAGGTCAATAGAAATCATCCGAAAGATATATCAGATGCATATATAGATGATTAGATTGATGTTGAAGATATCAACTTTTGAATAATTAATTAATTATATATATGTAAATATTATAAATTATAAATGAGAGGCAATTTGAATATAGATATTTCAAGATCAAGCAGTTCTCATTTTCTTAATGACATCGAACTTAAAAAACTGTTTCCATTTACACAGTAATTACACAATCGATACTTATAATAAAATAGGCTTTAAAACATTAAGGATGATCTAACAAACCTTTAGCAACAAACAATAACCTTTTAAATAAAGGATTTATTATTTAAGTAGAATTTGAACAATATTTTAGAGATAAAACCAGAAGTAGAAATAATATAGACGATATTATTAATTAGCAGACTACTCCAAGAAGATTAAGATCGAAAGAAAGAACCATCAGTGTAAATAAGAAAAGTACTTAAACTATTAATTATCATGATGCTTAAAATGTTAATTTGCATAACAAAAGTATCAGAAGAGATATTGTATAATTGGCATAATGGTTAGAATTGATGATATAGTAAGTATAATAAACATAGGGTAATTTATCATTTTAAGATTATTACAATAAAATTGAAGTAATATTTAGTGGATCAATGTTAGAGTTATAGAGACAATTATAATAGAAGGGATTTGAATTTGGATAATGTCTTAAGAAAATTTGGGATTCTTTTTTGATAAATGTTTAATATGTGGTTGAAGGATTGAATGTTAAAGCTAATTAGATTGAATAACAAAGTTTAGATAAAATTAATAAATTACATGAATGGTATTAAGAAGCTATGTAAAAATAACTTCATCAAATATAATAACAAAAAGAAGAATTGATTTAAATGTAATCAATAAACTTGTAAATGAATAAAGAGAATTAATATCTTAGAAAGAAGGATGTTAGGAGAGAAAAATAATTAAGAGAATTAATTTATGATAAAGATCATTATTTATTAGAAATTATTGAATTGAAATCAACTTAATTTGCAAATTCTATGGATATAGAATAATGTTAATAAAAAATATATGATTATTTCAAAAAGCAATGTGAAAATCATATGAAAACAATGGAAATTTAATATAAGAATTTGTAAGTGTAAGATTTTTATTTTGAACATACTTTAGACTTAGTAATTAAAGAAAAAGGATGTTAAGTTATTGATTTGATAAAAGTATAAGATTAATATACATCTACATGTGAAAATTAATTAGTTAATGTTTCTACTTAAACTCATAAGTAGAAAAGATAAATAGATTAAGAAGTTTAAGTTAAAGTTTATACAAGTGATTAAGAAACATAAGTCAATATTTATTAAATAAAAAGAGATAAATTAATAAGGAATCCTTATGAATAGATAATTTTAAGAAATGCTAATCTTGATTTAGATGACATTATAGATTAATTTTAATAATTCTATTTTCCATATTAAGAACTATTATCAAATGATCCACATTATTTGACATTGATTATTAATGAGACGAATCGTTAAGAAAAATAAATTAATTAAATTCTAGATACAATTAATGTAAGAAATGAAATTGCTCCTAATGATTTCTTAAAATTTAAAGAATACCTAAAAAATATTAATAAATTAGCATAGTAAAATTATATATAAATTTGGAAGATAGTTTTAAATTAATAATCATCTGTAATAGATTCAACAATAGAAAAATAAGAACTCTAAGTAGAATTAGATGAAATTAAATCTATTTTTAATAAAAATATGTAAATTATAAAATAATTTTAAAATAAATATGAAGAGGATAAAAAGATTTCATAGTTTTATTAATAATCTTTAATAAGAATAATTAGATATGCTCCATAATTTATAATTAATTAAATTTAATAATAAGCAAATTTATTAAAAGTATTGGATGGAGTAGAATTCAAAGAATTGAGAAAGAAAACAACAATAGTTGATTCTAGAATATCAGTAAGTCCATAGAGAGATGATAGTTAATAATTATATTCAAAGCAATCTCCTATTAGAGCAAGTTAAATTTCTTTTTAATCTTAATTGTAAATAAATTCAATGAAATAAATATCTACAAATAGCAAATAATTAAAATCATAAAAGTCTTTTGAAATTGAAGTTGATATGCCTAAAGGATTAAGAGATATTGATGAAGAATCTTATAAGAGTGAATCAGAAGATGAAAATTAATAAGAAATGGAAGAAAATACATTTTCCTTATTAAGATTTGATTTTTCAACTTAAAAGCCTCAATTGACCTTGGAAAAGAAGTTAAGAATAAATACTTGTCCATTGAAATCTGCATAATATTCAACATCAATTCTTAAGCAAAGTATTTATTTATTTACTAAATTATTAGTACTGAAGAAATTTAAAAAAAGCAATATGAATGGTTTATATACTATTGGTACTTTACTATAACATTATACAGAATTAATCTAAAGGTAATTACCAAATAATACAAATACTCCTTTACATGTTCATCTATATGAACATATTACTTTTAGATTTGGATAATCATAAATTAGCGATTGTAATCGATACAAGAGAATCATTAAAAGTTTTTTATATTATGAACATAGACATTCTACTTGTAAAATAGTTGTAAGATTTTTAAAAGCTGAATTGGATGTTTAAGACTTAAATACATATTTATAAATACTCGAAATATGTAAAGAATATCCTAGTTTAACATTTTTTAATTTTATGCAATCATTATAAGAATGGCTTAATCAAAATCATTATACAGAAAATGAAATAGATATGATTAAAGATTAGTTATATTTATCTGATTTAGCTTATTTATAAAATAATCCATCACCTACTGAATTTGATTTAATTATGGATCATTTTCTAACAATTTTTGCTAAATTTAAAAATAGAACTTCATATAAATATAAATATTTATTTGAATCTATTGATACTTAGAATAAAGGTATCATTAATTTTTAATAATGGAACTTTATTTATGAAACCATAATACAAGTAAATTATTCATTTAGTGTAAAATTATTCTATTCTGAAGCTGATTATTAAGACAATCAAAAATTAATGTCAAAGTAGAGATTTACTGTAGTAAGTGATGAATTACAAATCTTTTAGCCAGATCAATAAGAGAAACTATTGGATCATCAAAACTTTGAAGATATTCTATTAGAATTAAAAGAAAAATGGATTCAAAACAAAATTTAAATGAAGATATGCTTCATCAAATCCAATAGAGTATCTCGTTTAAATTTAATTTTTAGTATGACAAATTTATTAAAAGCTTATTTCAATATGTAGATAGGTGTTTACTAAACAAATTAAATGTGGAATCATGTTGTTTTACTTATAAATTACTTTAGAAAACATACAAAGTTTATTATCTAGATCAACAAGTCTAAGGTTTTATTATTACTCCATTCCAAATTATCACGTAAAAGTTTAGATAATTAGAAGAATAGATGTTTTGAAGTAAATTTTTTATATATTTTATTTTTTTTAATATAAATTAATAATCTTTATTGCAGAATGAAAGTCAAATAAATAAAAGAGATTTTAGATAAATTTAAACAGAAATATTCAATGGACATGGATTATAAAAAAGATGAGAATAATTTTACCTGTTATTTTAAGATAAATTCTTTAAAAATAGCAAAGGGATAGGGATCTTGTAAGAAATATGCTAAAAACGACGCAGCAGCTAAAGCTTATGATATCTTACTTAATTCAGATTATAGTTTTGCTAAAAAAACAGGTATTAAAAAACTTTCTAGTGATGAAGATTATAAAGCAAAATTAGAGTAACATGCTAAAGAGAAAAACATTTAATTGAAATTTTCTAGTAAAGTAGAAAAATAAAATGAATTGTGTTACTCTAAATTTAAAATAGAATATGGATACAAAAAATTTAAAGGATTTGGTTAAAAAAGTAAAGAAAACTAATGCTTTTAATATATGTGTTATAATATTCTTAAATAACTTGAATATATAGAAAAATAAGATTAATAAAAAAAAAAAGAAATTAATAGTGAATAAGAAGTTATACCAAATAAAATTAAAATTGTTGTAAAAACAAAATAAGAAGAGCCAAAATAAATTAAAAGTAACCTCTAATTTTTATAACCTAATATTAATTAATTTATAGAACAGCTTAAAATTTAATAGTTTTTAAATAGCTTAATGGTCGAGGATGATGTTTACAATCATTTTGATAAATTTATATCTTTGATGTCTTCTCAAAATGATTTTTATTTTCGTCCTGTAGGATCATTTACTACTAAATCTATTAGAACTTTAAAGCCAGAACTTGATATATTGGTTCATATACCTAAAGGGAAATTTCCAATGTTCGAATAATTTTTAGAAAAGACATCAAAAGAATTTTAAAGCAAATTCTGTAGGAATAGAAAGCAATTCAGATTTGAATTACCGTTTTAATCCAGGAATAAATTCTTGAGATGGACTTTTACATCTATTAAAGCCAATTTATATATAAAAAAAAAATTGACACCTGATGCTTTTATCCATGATGAATATATGAAATAATACTAAGTAGAATATTAGTAAAATAGATATTCAACTCAGTATCTCTCATTAATTCATCAATGGAGAGAAGATTCCAAACTTCCTTTACAATCAAAAATATTGGATTATTTAATTGTCTAAGTATCAAATTTATTTTAATCATTAAATCCCCCAATTTAAGTATTAAAATAAATCATCTATTTATTAAAAGTTGGTGTTTTGGATGAAATTGTAGAAATGGATAAAGAAGAAAATGAATTGAACCCATTTCTTCAATTAATTCCTTAAAACTAAATTTAATATATTAAAAAACTTTCTGACAAAACCCGTTCATCAATAAAGGAGATAGCACAATCTTATGATGAGAAAACAATTTAAAAATGGATTTTTAATTATATTAATTGATTCAAATATGCTTTTGTTTATATTTAATTTCAGATATTGAAAATGTCTTTATTTTTATTCTTTAAAATAAAGCACATTTTTCATTTTTGCTCTTAGTTTTGCAACTATCCTGAGAAATTTATTATTTAAATTTTTTTCATATAAATTAGGATTATTTTCTTTTGGTTCTGCTTAAAGTTAAAAAGGTTATGGATAATCTTTAGAATCTAAAATTAATTCCTTATTTAGATAAATATTCCTTTATTAATTCAAAGCTTATGATCTTTAATACGAGAATACAATATCTAACATTAAAGTTATCTTAATTTATAATTCTCATTTTTTATTTTTAATATTATTTTGTTTGACATAAATATTTTATAATTAAAAGTCATCTAAAGATAATAAATCAGATTCTATAAAATTTTTATAAATCTTTGTGGATATACATGAGAGGTGATTTTTATAATTCTTTTTTTTGAACAGAAACATTTGTTGTAGATTAGATACAATTAATTTTTAAAATTTAGTCAGATTGATCTATAGAGGAGCATGAATAAAATTTGTTACTTTCCTTTAATACTTTAGGAACTTTAAGAATAAGTGATTTTTCTAATAAAATTTTATTAATAAATTGAATTTTTTTTTGTGTAATTTAATTGAAATTCAATTTTGGAATAGAATTTAAAAATAGTCTAAAGAGGATTGAAATTTAGTTTGGTTGATTTGAATTAAACTCTAGGGGAATAATAATTAGTTTATGTGTTATTTATTGTATCTATTTTGGAAATGTATATTTAATTATGATGAATTAAAAATATTTTTATATCATTAATAAACTTTTTATCATGAAATAATGATAGAAGTGAATGGCATCCATCAGATGTAGATAATGGAATAGTATTATTATTTATTTGATAAAATTAAAGTAATTTTAAATATATCTTTAGTTTTGGAGCGAAAATAGTGAAATCTTAATTAGTTTCTGGAGTTTATTTACTTCTATTACAATAACTTAAAGTTTTCTAGATTGATAAACTTATTTTAATTATTATTAAAGTCTATCTAAAGTATTGTCTTGATTGATACTCTTTGATTTTAAAAATTAGAATTGATACATAAAATTTTATTTATAAACAAAAATCATGTTTTATTTTATAATGATAATTATATAATTAATTGAATGGAATAATAATATAAAGGTAGGAAATTAATCATTTATTAAGAGTAATTACTGAACCTGGAGAAACAAATACAAGTAGTCAATAGTTTTTTAGTACAAATACATTATTTTTAAATAATATTGGATTGAGTACAAATATATCATCGAGCACTTTGAGACATACAGCCCCTTAGATTTCATTTCCAAAAGCAAATAGATTTAATACTTAATCTTAAATTTAATTGCCAACTAAATTGGAATTGGCATCATAATTGGGAAAAAGGTTGTAAACATAAAATGAATAAATATTTTATACAGATACACTTAATAAGGATTCGGTAATAAGAAGGTGTTTCAATATGAATGGTAAAAAGTGAATGCAAAAGAATTCCCTAGTCCTGATAGATATTAAGTGAGATAAGAACCAGGAAAAGATTAATATAAGAGATCATTTGGATTATCTTGGGAAGCATATTCTAAGACTTATTTACCACATAATAAACATTAAGCTCCAGAAGTAGCTAAGTTTTTACCAGGTATATTATTTTATAAATATAAGGTCCTGGAGAATATTATGTACGTTAAGATTTAGGATAACATAGATATTAAGTTTAATTGAAGGGTAAGGGTAAGATGTTTAATGATCAAAGAGAAAATGGTGTTCCTGGACCTGAAACTTATTAACCTTCAATATCATTGATACTTCCTAATAGATTTTCTGTAATTGTTTTATTACAAATATTGTTTAGAAAATCTCTTAAGGGATTGGAGAAAAAAAGGATCCCTTTAAATCCTTAAGTTTCACTCCTGGACCAGGAAGATATCAATCAAATTCAGCTTTTGATAAAGTTTCCAAAAAAAGAGAATTCATTACAAAACCTGGAGAAAAAAGACCATTCATATGAATTTAATTTAAAACTTATACAAAACTTTATTTGTAGATTCCTATTTATACGATTCTTTTATAATATAATATAAATTAAAAAGAAAAGAAATCATTTCATTTTACCTATCTATTCTTTTAATAATTGATTTCTCAATTCATATTCGATTAATTCATCATTTTCTACTGAATTTTTCGATATTGATTTTTTTCTCATTGGAGAAGGTGCAATAGGTTTCAAGATATTTCTTGCAAATTCTAATCCTTTTTATCGAACAGTTACTTGTTTTGGTTCGCTTTTTGGTATTCTTTATTTAAATTGTCTATGCTCTACTTTAACCTTTATATATATTATATTAATACATGTTCTGCGAATTCAAGCATTCTATCCATTTTATCCTTTTATTATTACCATTTTTCTATTGATAATGTTGGACCTAATCCTTGACCTGGATTTTTTAAAATTGGTTGCAATTTCAATAGTTTATATTAGCTTAAGGTGTATGGTTTGTAATTGAGTATTGAATTGTTGTCATCTTTAAAGGAGAAATTTTTAGATTGATTATGTGTTTCTTGTTCTTCTTTTTTCCATTATTCAAAAATCATCAATTATTCTTCTTAATGTCTTCTGATTAATTCAGACAATTCTCTTTATTAGATTAGATGTAATTCATGTAATTTTCGTTTCTATTCTTCTGATAATTTTTCAGTCAATCCATACTAATTCATAATAATGTTATTATAAAATTTTATCAATAAATTTAGATAATTTGTTGTATTTATCTTTTTTGAGTTTTATGCAAAATCATTTGTTCTAATTGAAGTTATATTACATCAAAATTGAAATAATATAGAAAGAGATCCTTCAACAAATTTACTTTATTTAAAACTGATTTTATCCCAGATCCCCTTAAAAAATTTGATCTAAAATGATTAAAATATTTGTAAAAAAACTAATAAGTAAATATGCGAAAGCATACATCTCCATATAGAAATTAAAAAGCTGGATCTTCTTTAGGAAAAGTAGTTTAAAAAGTAGAATACAAGACAAGAAATAATTCGAATGAGAAAAAAGTGATAAATATATCACCAATTAGATTTGTATTAAATTCTAGACATAATTCATTTGAATAAAATACAACAAAGTAGACATAAACAAAATAATGCATATAAAATAATTTAAGCAGAAAACATTTTTAACTATAATATATAATTGGTATTGGTGGTTTTGGAAGAGTTTGGAAGGTGATATATAAATAACAATATTATGCAATGAAAGAAATGAGTAAAGCTTTAGTTATTTATAAACGAAGTGTGGCTTCTATTATTAATGAATTAAGGTTATTATAAATTGTTAATCATTCATTTATAGTAAATGTTGTTGCTGCTTTTTAAGATAAACAGAATATATATTTGATATTAGATTATTTGTAAGGAGGAGATTTAAGATATCATTTAGGGCGTAACAGAAAATTTAATGAAGAATAAACAAGTATAATATGAACAATATCAGAGTTCTTAATTTGTTGTGTTATTGTTGGTTTAGAATATTTACACTCAAATTGTATTATTCATAGAGATCTTAAGCCAGAAAATTTAGTATTAGATTCCAAAGGATATTTAAGAATAACTGATTTAGGAGTAGCAAGAAAAAAAGAAACTTTAAAAATAGATACAAGTGGAACACCAGGATATATGGCACCAGAAGTTATGTGTGGATAAGAACATGGCATAGAAGCAGATTATTATTCATTAGGAGTTATAGCATATGAATTAATGCTTGGAAGAAGACCTTATTATGGTAATAATAGAAAGGAAATTAGAGATGCTATTCTCGCTAAGTAAGTTTAAATTAAGAAGAAATATTTAGATTGGTCATTAAATGCTATTGATTTTATAAATTAATTGATTTAGAGAAAACCAGCTTAAAGATTAACTGATGTCAAAAATCATCCATGGCTTAAAGATTATCCTTGGGATAAATTAATTAATAAAACTTTATAACCACCATATGTACCTCTTAATAATGATAATTTCGATATTTCTCAAATTCAATTTGAAGATCAAGAAAATCAACTTATAATCAATTAAACAGGCTTTTTAATATCTTAAAATATTAATGCTTTTGATGAATACTATTATGAATAAAACTTAAGAAGAAGATCTTCATTAAATCGATCCTTTCTTATAAAATGAATTACATATTAATTTTATTCAATTTATATTATTTATATATAACACTACAATTATTATATCAAATCTATAGTTATTAGTTAATTAAATTCACAACTCAATCTATTTTGTTTGTCTTCTCCTTGTAGATATTACTGATGTCCTTTTCTATATATAATATTAATTTAATTCAATACCGATTAATCACTATCCTCTACAGGTTAACTTTATTTTAATTATTCTAATTCAATCTCTAATACTTTAAGTTTTTCTGCTGTTTCATTGTGAATCTTTGTCAAATTTTAATATTTATTCCTCCAAGAATCTAATTCTAATGTAATCTAGAAACTCTCTGTTTAAACACATTATTCTTCAAGTCCCTCTAGTTTTTTCTTTAACTCGCTATTTTTATTAATTTTAATATTAACTTTATTTTTTAATTTCTTTGATGATTTAGTCTATTCTCTTATTCCCACTTCTATTTCCACTAAGAATCTGAATTTTATTATTCTTAACATATTATTGGCAATTTTTGTTTATCTATATGAATTCTCTATTTTTATAAATATGTTTCTAAAAGAATTGAATGTTCATCAATCAATTCATTTAATTATAACATTGTGATTATTTGAGCTTGTAATGAAGATTCATATTTTTGAGATATCTACTCAAATTTANATACAAGTGGAACACCAGGATATATGGCACCAGAAGTTATGTGTGGATAAGAACATGGCATAGAAGCAGATTATTATTCATTAGGAGTTATAGCATATGAATTAATGCTTGGAAGAAGACCTTATTATGGTAATAATAGAAAGGAAATTAGAGATGCTATTCTCGCTAAGTAAGTTTAAATTAAGAAGAAATATTTAGATTGGTCATTAAATGCTATTGATTTTATAAATTAATTGATTTAGAGAAAACCAGCTTAAAGATTAACTGATGTCAAAAATCATCCATGGCTTAAAGATTATCCTTGGGATAAATTAATTAATAAAACTTTATAACCACCATATGTACCTCTTAATAATGATAATTTCGATATTTCTCAAATTCAATTTGAAGATCAAGAAAATCAACTTATAATCAATTAAACAGGCTTTTTAATATCTTAAAATATTAATGCTTTTGATGAATACTATTATGAATAAAACTTAAGAAGAAGATCTTCATTAAATCGATCCTTTCTTATAAAATGAATTACATATTAATTTTATTCAATTTATATTATTTATATATAACACTACAATTATTATATCAAATCTATAGTTATTAGTTAATTAAATTCACAACTCAATCTATTTTGTTTGTCTTCTCCTTGTAGATATTACTGATGTCCTTTTCTATATATAATATTAATTTAATTCAATACCGATTAATCACTATCCTCTACAGGTTAACTTTATTTTAATTATTCTAATTCAATCTCTAATACTTTAAGTTTTTCTGCTGTTTCATTGTGAATCTTTGTCAAATTTTAATATTTATTCCTCCAAGAATCTAATTCTAATGTAATCTAGAAACTCTCTGTTTAAACACATTATTCTTCAAGTCCCTCTAGTTTTTTCTTTAACTCGCTATTTTTATTAATTTTAATATTAACTTTATTTTTTAATTTCTTTGATGATTTAGTCTATTCTCTTATTCCCACTTCTATTTCCACTAAGAATCTGAATTTTATTATTCTTAACATATTATTGGCAATTTTTGTTTATCTATATGAATTCTCTATTTTTATAAATATGTTTCTAAAAGAATTGAATGTTCATCAATCAATTCATTTAATTATAACATTGTGATTATTTGAGCTTGTAATGAAGATTCATATTTTTGAGATATCTACTCAAATTTATCACAACACGAATACTCACTGTTATTTGCTATGTTCTAACCAACCATATTATGTTTTAAATGTTCTGAAGGTTACCGACTTAAATAGCTTGCTTAACCAATTTCTTAAACGAACGTATTTTAAACTGTATAAGGTATTTTAGGCTTAAATGGGCATTACACATTATATTATTCTTCAAAATCAAGTTAACAAGACGAGTTTGGAGAATTATACAAATTCATATATTTTAATATTATTAAAGTTTGAAAGTTTGCTAAGATCTTAAGTTATGCGGTTATTACATTATAAAATAAAAACGGAATTATTATAACTTTTTATTTATTATATAATTTATTTATATATATTTTGAATTAAACAATGTTCTCAAGATTATTATATTTCTTTTTCTATTGTTCTTCTTTTTGTATTAGCCTAAGTAATTATTTTATAAAACATACCTTAACTTCAATCTTTTTTTTTTACTATTTCAACATATCAATTTCATTTTCTAAAACAACAACTTATTATTCTTTTTCATTATATTATTTATTTAATGAAATGAATTTATTTTTCCATTGATTTTTCTCTACTTCTAATTCCTCTTTACTAGTAGTAACTGTAACCTTTAAAAACTATTCTTTAATCTTATTTTCTAATTATCTTTAAAAATTTTTATTTTTTTTACTTAATCTATTCTTCTTTTTCATCTCCTATTTTTTTTTCTTTTTCATATTTTTCTTCCCATTCTGATTTAAATCTATCTTTTTCTCGTAAAAATCTATTATTCTCTAATTGATTTTATTCCTTTAGCTTTGAACTTTTAGCATCTTCTATACTTTGATTATAAGATTCAATTTATAATTTTGAATGCTACTAAATTAGATGATTCAATTCGGACAATTTATTCATTTGTTCATTTATAATTAGTTACTGAATTGTAATTATTTATTTACGTATTGTTTACTAAGATTATCTAATCTATTGCAACAAAAATTTTCATGTCCATTTAATTGATCTAAACTCCTTTCAGATGGCTATTCTTATTTCTCTATACTTTATGCTATTGTATTTGTCTTTTTATCTTTGATTAATTATCCTTTATCAATTAAAGACTGTAATGAATCAAAAACACTTTTAACATCTTTATTTGCCAATTCCCATTTTAAATACCCTTTTTATCTATTATATTTTTTATTCTATTTTAAACAAACTAAATTCAAAATACCTCTTTGGGACTCGAAAAATTACTCATTAACAATTAAATTATATATAAATGTATAGTATTATTCAAAAATTCCTATTTGTTAATGTTCCGTATTGATATGATGAAATTTTAGAATTTTGATTCTCCTTTACTATCTCATACGATTCAACCTAAAAATAAATATAAATTTATTTACTCTAAAAGATCCATTTTTCTACTTTTTAAAAGTATCAAGTTCTGCATTTGATAATATTAGTTATTCTTATTATTTATGATATTCTCTATTTAAATTAATAAATTGAGCCTTCCAAGAATCAACTTCTTATGATAATTATGTAATTTTTTCATTATAAGATGTAACATCCATTTAATTGAGTAGTTTAATTTTTGAATTATCTGATTCTTCTTACAACTATTTGATGTTCATTTTATTCTATTCAATTTCTTAGAGTTTAATTTTCAATAAATTACTCAATCTTTCAATTTCTGTAGAATATACAACATTTTTTTATTCTAATTCTTTAAGTTTATTAGCTTCACTCAATTAAAATTAAGAAAATTATTATCTAATTTTTTCAATTTCTTCATTTTTATTTTTTAATTGTACAGTTAATCTTTCAATTTCAGTACTTAACAAAGCAAATCTCTATTAATATTCCTTTAATTGATTAATATCTTATAATTTAAATTTTAAATTTTCTAGTTCTTCATTTCTTTATCTCAATATAGAAGTAACTCTATTATATTCATTAGTAAGTCTGTCTATTTCTTCAATTTTATGTTAAAGACTTTAATGTAAACGATCAATTTCTTAATTTTGTAATGCAATTTTGTTTTCATAATCATCTACTTTGTAATGATCATTAAGAGTGATTTATAATTTAGCAATACAATTTCTTAATTAATCATTTTCTTATAATTTGATCATTAATGAATTGTTAACTCTATCGAATTCTTAAGCTAAATTTTAATATTTCATTTCATAATCTGTATATTTTTAACATTCTTGTAATTAATTTTAATAAATAAGGACTTATTATTTATATTTATCTAATTCATCTTATTTGATTCTAATTCTTTGATTAAGATTATTGATTTCATCATTTTGTAATTTAGATCTAATTTCATATTCTTAATATTTGGATGTGTCTTATAAGGTGATTTATAGAGTTTGAATAATTGATTATAATTTAGAAATTTCTTCATTTTTATTGAGTGTTTCATTCATAAATTTATCAGAAAGTGTGTGATTTTCTCTATTTAGATCTTCAATAGTTGATTTATAATTGATTTCTTTATTTTTAAGATCTTAATTTAAAAGTTCTGAATCTCTTAATCTTTTGGATAGAATTTCAATTTCTTAAATGTATGTAGATTTGGATTATTCGAATTCTTCTTATTTTAATTTAAGTAGAGTAGTAATTCTTTCAAGTTCAGTAGTCAATTAACCTTAGACTTATTATTATTGAATATATGATTATTCATATCTTTTGGATTCAATTAAAGATTTTTACATTTATTGTAATTATGATTAACTTTATGAGACAAGTACATTTAATCTTTAAATTTCATTTTACCAATATTGTTCATTATCTTATGAATTTTTTTTGATTCTTTCACATTCAACTTAATGTTATTAGAAAGCTATATATTATTAATTGATTTAATTGAGTTTAATTTTAAATTATTCTGATTCATTAGTAGTTTCTCTTAGAAGAGTATTGACTCTATTGAGTTCAATTTAATATTATTATAGATTGGTTTCTAATTATTAGATTCTATGAGTGTCTTCAATATAGGTAACTTTTTCTTGATGAGTAGTTTTGAGTCTATGAATTTCATTTGAAAGTTCTTAAATTTATTTTTCATATAAAGATGATTTGTTTTTATAAAATTCAAGTTCTTCTCTGGATGGTTCTATGACTTTGACAATTTCTTAAACTTTAATATTATATTAAGATTAGGAAGGTTTCAATTATTAAGTTTCTAATCTAATTGGTTGTTGTGTTTATTATTGTGGAATATTTCTGGTAATGTAAACAATATTTGGAGAAGTAAGGAGATCTCTTGTATTTGATTTAGATCTTTAAGATTTATGAGGATCTTGATTAGGTTCTAGGAATTATTATGTTTAGTAGTAAGATAATTATTAATCCATTAATTCGTTAAATAAATTTATTAATAAAATTAATTATATGTATGTATAACACATAATTATTTAAAAACAAGTGTTTAATATCATTATGTATAATATTAATATCATTATGTATAATTAAATAAATGTAACATTTATTATGAGTATATAGATAGATATATATAGAAATATAATTTGATATTGATAATAATTATCATTATTAAGGTTTAGTTTCTCCTAAATCTCCTGCACTTCTATTAGCTCTATTTCTTGATTCATAATATCCAAATTCAGATGGTAATCTATAACTGCCTGGAGCAGGTGTTCCAGCTAATAGAAAATATAGATATATATAATAATATTACCTTTTCCAACAGATCCTGTTCTTCTTGATTCTTTTGGAAAACTTCTTACATTAGAAGAGTGGAATTTAGAAATGAAATAATGTCCATCCTTTTAAATACCTGTTTTATCTACTGGATAAGTTCCAGGTCCAGGTGCATATAAATTAGTAGCTAATCTAATTAAGAAAAGAGATTGTTACAAAAGTCTTTAACAAATCTTTTAGAATTCTTAGGATTGAATAATGTAGCACAAGAATTGTTATATTTTGATATTGGATATTTACCTACTGGATTTACTGCAGGTAAAGATTCATAAGTTCCTGGACCTGGGATTTCTTTACCAGTTAACACCATAAAATTAGTCTTTGGTCTCTATCTCATTGTATAACGTATATCACTTAATGTTGAACCTAAATCATATGTTCCAGGAGCTATTATTATATTAATGTATTTATATTAATCTACCTGGAGTCTTTGAATTTAAATTCCCTAATATTCCTGTACTTGCCATCTTCTCTCTGCTCATACCAAATTTATTTCCTTTAGCCTTCTTCTAATTTATCTCCACATCACTCGCTATATTATATTATTATGGAGATGGAGTTGTAAATGATACTTTTGTAAAATCAGTTCTATATATTTCAATCTTTTTACTTTGTTCCTTTACCTATTCCAGCTGATCGCTTCTCTATTTATGTTGGTAAATCATAAAAAGCCTTCCCACAACTAATTTTTATTCAACATCCAATACTTAACAGGATTTGCCAAATTACCAAATCTATCTGATTTTGAAAATGTCCACAAGTTTTTAGCTGAACTATTATTCAATGGTGAACCACATATCTGTTAACAAGTTGAAACAGTTATTGACATGATTTATAAATTAATTATTAAATACTAATATTTCATTTCATCATTTCTATAATTCTTATTCATTCATTACTATACAATTTTTATTATATTAATTATTTATATAACTATTCTCTCTTAACATTTATTTATTATACAAAATCATTTAAGTAAATTTTTTAATATTTCTTTATCATGTCTAAATTATTATTTGCTTAAATAGGATTATTTGTAGTTACTAATATTTTATATGAGTAAATTATAGTCCCTCTTTTAACATTCCCAAAACGACATCTTCTTCAAGTAGATATCTTATAAATAAATAATATTCTACTACAATTATTCAAAATAAATAAAAGCTTTCTCATTTTTTACATATTTATGTAATTAAGAAACTGGAATTAACACATAATATATAAGAGAGTTTAAAAGTATATTATTAAAAATCTGATATTATTTATATAACTTAGAATTAAGTACCATATATAAAGTAATAGTTTCTAAAATGAAATGAATTTCTTTTAAGTAAATTGTAATATTTATTTAAAATTGTGCATAGTTTATTTGGTATACTTAGAATAATTCCTTATAGAAAATTCCTACTGTTATTTATAAGTGATAATAATAAATATATAAAATAAAAATGAGTCATTATTCATTAGAATTTATTTTATGAATAAATATAAATCACAAATTTTAATGATGTCCAATAACTCACAAATCCCAACATGAGCCATAAAACAAAACATGCCAAGATGCTTTCTGAAAAATAGAATAAAAACTAGAAGAATCCATGCATGTTAACAAAATAATAATAGCAAAAAATAAATCCAAATATGTAAATAATACATTATCCTCCATTAAGAAATGATATCCATTACCAATTGTAATTACCTTAATTCAACTATTGATAAGTTTAGATGATAGATAAACAACCAACAATAATCAATAATTGAATATAAGAAAAGATTAATAATGTGTACTATTCAAATAGTTGATCACTCCATGTACTTTCTAAGATGTAATATAATTCCATTATTATTGATCTATAAATATATTAATTATATATACATAAAAGGTATGATTGCATATAAACATCCTTTAGTGAGAAAGTAATAATTTGAAATTAAAAGTTTCTTCTTCAATCTTTTTTCAAACTATTCATCTATTGTTCTTAACCTACCTGAGACTCCTCCTATTAGTGTTAATGGCAGGTATACCAGAGTAAGAATAAATCCTACAGAAAATAATGCTGTAAATGAGAAAGTAGATGTTGTACCAAATAAATAGGAAAGTACATCTATTAAAAATAGAATTGAAATTGCAGATGCAGGAAAAAGTACTGCTGTTATAAATAAATTTAATAGCCAACTCTTTCCTCCAAAAAATTTATAAAACTTCCCACAATAGTAACCATTAATTGCTATAATATTGAATCATTAATCTACTTACATCCGCCAAAACTGTATATGATTATTCCTGCTGATTTTATTGATCCCTTATGAGTTTCAAATAACGAAAAAGATCCCAAAATAAACAATATTAAAATTGTTATTAAAAAATGTATTCCTGTTCCAAGTAAAGCAGAAAACACTATACGATTAGTTGGAGGCATTAATGATTCTATCTTAATAGTTTTCCATCCTTATGGTTCTATTTCATTTTCTTCATCTGGAATATTATTATAATCACTCAATATTGATCTCTTCAATACTTGAGTGACTATGATGGCTAAAATGAAAATAATTATGCTTTTAAATATTAATAAATGCCATTTAACACTATGATCATGAGAATTCATCAATTCATTATACTATTTTATTTATACAGTAAAATAAAATGCAATTTCTATCCCATCATCTTATGAATTTATTGATATAAAATCTCCATCACTTTTTGTTATATTAGCATACATTAATGTGTTATCTTTCAATACATATAAATTAAATGTGATTCTATTCTTTAGATAATATTGCCCATTGAATATTCCCACTACATCATGCATCATAAAATCACCAACATAAAATTCCACTATGTAATCTTGATCTATAGCATTTATCCATTACTATATTTCCACTTTAGTTACATTTTTTTAACATACTTATTTATTTTCTATCTTCTCTGTTGAAATAAACTTATATACAGATGTCATCTACTAATCACCAGATAATGATTATCCCAAAGTTTCAATCACTTCTCCTACTTCATTTGGTTTACAATATGGTAATTAATAATATGTATATGTCTCTGAAGGATTATCTTTGGGTCTTATCGTATTTACATATATCTCAATTGAATTACCGAATGTAATTAGACATAATAAAACAATAATCATTTAACTAATTAATATTTTTTGAGAATTTAGAGTAGTTCAATTTAAAGTATTGGTTTTTGTAAATAATCGCATAACCCAGAATGATCAAATTACATTAAATTATCCTTTGTATCGTAAGCTGAACATATCACAATAGCTGTCTTCTTGCATCCCATTGAAATTATCTAAATATTTATTCAATTTAACTTACTTCTTTCGAAGTTTCAAATCCATTCAATCCTGGTAATTCTATGTCCATAAAAATGATATCATAGAATTAACAAGTAGTTTAAAGTTTTTCTTTTACTCTTTATATTGCCTAATAACCATCATATGCCTAATCACATTAAATTGCAAAATGACCTAAAATTGCTTTTAAAGCTATTTAATTAAAAATCTAATCCTCAACTATTAATATCTTTTTGCATGTAGTATTGCATTCATGTAATTATAAAGTGGATACTTTAAAAGAAAATGTTTTATTAATTATCAATTATCCAGGACTTTCTATAGATTTGAATTAAAAATAGTTAGATTAAGGTATAATTATGCGTTCACTGAAATCCTCAACTATATTTGGACTTTCATATGATTTAATACCTTCAGATTTTTATACAAATTTTTCTGAATTCTCATATTGATTAGTATTATCCTAATAACAATATTTTTTTATAATAAAGTTATCTTCTTATTATTAAGATTTGTTTCTAGCCAGAAAACGACCTGTATTTGATTAATTTCTAGTTTACTCCTACTCCTTTTATAACATTTGATCTTAAATTAAAAAGCATATACTGCTACCATCAATAGAATTAGATAAAATTTCGAAATTATTATTATTTTCTTCAACAAATCCAGTTGTTAATCTTGCTGCTAAACTTAATCCAAAACCTAGTTCTGGATGTGTAATTATATCATTACAACTATCACTGTCTTGATTTTTCAACATTATTTAGTTAAACGAAAATTATTTCTTACGATTGGTTTGTATAGAATTGTTTTCAACAACTACTTATATTGTAAAATCATCCAGAGCTTGAAAAGTAAGATTAATCTCTCCACCTTATATAATATTATTACATTGATGATTAAGAATATTTAGCAAAACTTATATAATTCTTAATTTATCAGAATTTACATATTTTTCAGATAAACTTGATTAAATTCTAATTTAAAATTATATCTTCTTTTAAAATATATATGGAATAAACACTTATTCTATCTCACTTATTAATTCATTGATTGAAAATCTACAAAAAAAATAAGCGAATTCATTAAGTTGATATGATAAAAAATCCAAAATATTATTCATTGAATATTATAACAATGAAGTTGAACATTTAAGCAAATCTAATTATTCTGAAATTTCTTATTCTTCCTTCTAATTGTCATTAACAATCCTTAAATATTATTAATTTAAATTAAGAGGTGTTCGCAATTAAAATAATTGTTTTTTAATAAGTCTACAAAATTATTAATTTTTAAGTTCAACTTTTGAGAATTTATGTTTGTAAGTGACATCTTTTAATATAAGTAACAATATAGGTTGATTTATTTAATCTCCAAACATTTAAACATCATTTTGAATAAAGGAATCTATTAATTAATTTATCATATTAATTTGAATTATTTTAAGTTTCAAAGATTTATTAGATTCTAAAGAAAGATTAAAACTAAATTAATTTTAATAGTTTTGTGATACTGGAGATTCTTCAATACTACTTTTTTCTCCATCTTAACTTCCCTGAAGATGAATATATTTCATTAAATATTTAGTTTGATTTAGAAGAACATCAAAAATATCTAATTAAACTTTATTCTATTGAGCTTTTTTTATTATTTCTTCTAAGGTTTATTGATTCATTTCGATTTTTCTGTTATTTTAACTCTATTAAGGTTATTAGGAATTATCCAAATTTATAAATTAATTTCTTAAACAATCTTTAAGTTTTGGCAGTATTAATTCTTCATTCTTGCATTATAACAACTTTAAGCATTTTTTATTCACAAAATGTAGTTTTTATGATTTATTTAAAATAATTATACCATCTGGAATTAATTGCAATATTTTATATTTTGATATTAGGTATTGAGATTCAGATTTATCAATATCAATTGATTCTTTTTTTTTCACTATTGAAAGTAAATCATTATATGATTAATTTTTATTGGAAAGTATACTTGGACTTCTCATTTTATCCTTTTCTCTAGATTATTCATTAAAAAATTAATGACTTGATCCATTTTATCTAATATTTTTAAATTTTGATTATTTTAAAGAATGCATATATCTATCTGTTTAATCTTCATCATTTAATTGTAAAGACAAACGAATTTTTGCTGAGATAATAGATTATTCATCACCCAAAATAGCAAATACAAAAACTAAAATAATTATAATGCTTTCTAATATTGTATAATCAAAGTTAATAAAAACAATTGAGAATAATCTCAAAATAATATAAGAAGGGTAACAAAATCTGAATATTTTATATGAAATTTGTTTAGACACAATTTCTTTAATAATATATTAATTAGTTACTATAAAAAGAGTATTGGTATGATTAGAAAAAGGATTAAAAAGTTAATAAAACAATAAGTTTATTTCTGTATATGTAATTGTATTGGCTGTGATTATTAAAAGTAGCAATAAATATTATGTTTAGTTTTTAATTTTTCTTAATTGAATTAACAATCCTACTTTCATAAATATGGAAATAGAAGACAAAGCTATAATGGCAATGTAATTATTCCATTTGAATATGATAGATAATATTATCCACCATACACATTAGACCCCTTCTAAAATTAAAATTATGTTTGTATTCATTATTAATATTAAATTTATCTAGTAAATGATTTTTTCTTATTATCTTTAAGTTTGAAATTACTGAACCTACAATGTATGAATTCTAAGAAGTTCAAAGTATTTTATAATAATAATAAAAAGATCAATTAAAATTCCTTTTAATTTAAAAGAGTGTCTTCAACACTTCTTCTAATTCATCCTATTTTACAGGTTTAGGAAGAAACGTGGAAATCCCTACTTTTTATCCTTCTACGAAATTTTCTTAAGTATCGTACGCAGAACAAATAACTATAGTTGATTATCTTTATGTTAATTCATTAATCTAATAAAAGTATTATTAATATATTTACTTATTTACTAGTTTAAAATCCATTAATACCTGGCATTTCAATATCCATAAAAATTAATTTATAAGTAGAACAATGTCCATCTAATTTTGTTTTTACTTTTTCAATTGCTTAAATTCCATCAAAGGCTTGATCAGCTTCAATATGATAATATTTAAGCATTAATTTAAGTGCAATTTAATTAAATGGAATATCATCAACAATTAAAACATGAACACATTAATCACATAATGAAATACTTTTATGAATAGTATCTATGCGTAAAATATTTTAATAGGAGGGCATATATTTATGAGAGAAATATTCAGGACTAATTGGTAAACAAATTTATGGTGATCTTTCTATATCATTTAATTTAGGTGTATTAATTGAAGATTCTGATTCATAAACAAAATTATCTTAAAATTAAGAATCTTAATCTAATTTTGAGTTTATTTATCTAATTAACATTCTGTCTTCAAATTTTCTCTCACTAAGTGTATATTAAATACCTGATTAATTAAATCTTCCAGTTAATTATGATACTAAATTAGAAGATTAATATTAATCATTAGTTGTATTCAAGAAATTTTAAATTTAAAATTAAACCTTTGTTCCTTAATTTTTTGTTGAACTTATTAATAATTGATTATAATTTGATTCAACTAAACCTTCTACTAATTTAGCTGCAATATTTAAACCTAAACCTGCCTTTTAAGTAACTTATTAAGTTTTTAATCTAGCTCCAAATTCTAATGTACCATTAAGACTATTTTAAATCAAACTTAATTTATCATCTTCAATACCTATTCCATCATCTTTAACTTAAATTTTTATTATAAATTAACTTTTTTATTTTACTCTTAATTAAACTTTTCCTCCTTCCTTTGTGTATTTAGCAGCATTATTTAATAAATTAACTAAAATTTATAGTATTCTTTATTTATCATTACAAATAATAGAATCCTTTAATTGTTATTAAACTAAAATTTCAAATTTAATTTTTTTATGTTTCATTTATATTTTATAGAGATTCTCAATTTCTTGAATAATCTAATTTATAGTAAATCTTGTAATGTGATAAGAAAATGAGAAAGATTAAATGGCTGCATAATCAAGAATATCATTAATTTAATGAATTAACAATGTAATAGAACACATAGCAATGTCAATATATTCTTAAACATTTTTATCTAAAAGTTTATGCTTAATAAGATTTAACATATATTAACATGAATTTAATGGGGTTCTTAATTCATGTGAAAAAGATTTAATTAAACTATGATGAATTATTTATTCATCCTTCATTAATTGAAATTTATGTTTGCTTGTGATATTTTTAATCATTATAAGAAGAACTGGAACTTCAGCATCATTATTAACTTATATATTAAGTTTACTTGAAAATTTGTTTTATGAAGGAAGTGAGATGTACTCTTATTATTGTCCTGTCATTGATGTAGGAATAATTGTTAATTTAAGTTTCTTTTAATTTAATTTATTCTGCAATTCTGATTCCATTAGCCATTCATAAATAAATAATTATTATTGAAAGGTCAATTAGTCTGTTTTAGAATCATCTTAACTACATGGTTCTACTTTTTAATCTAATATTCCATAATATTTTTATGGATAAAGTAGAATATCTAATACATCTGCTCTTCTATTTTCATTCTGAAGTTTTCTAACTATTCTTTAAAGAGTATATTAATTTATTTGTCTATTAGATTTTGTTGTTTATAATAAATTTGTAATTTCACTTTCGTTATCACACATTTTTGCATCATTAACACATATTTTTATTTTCTCTAAGACTTGTTCCCCTCCTTAACATTCTAAGAGTTTTTCACATTTATTATTCATATAACTGATTTGTTAGAATTAGTTTAATATCAAAATTCCTTAAGGAAATATATTAATAAGGTTCTAATAAAATATATGCAATTATAAATCGGATTTTTCTGAAATCTTATAATACTTTTAAGATTTGGATCGATTTGTTAAATTAGAAAATTATCCCAATTTTGAATCACTTTATTGATCCTTCATTAAATAACTTTAACTCTTTAAAGGTGTTTAACTAAGAGAGGCTCTACTAAAAGATTTTAGTAAAGATTATTATTAATGATTTGGAGAATCTTTTTCTTCAACTTTCTTTAATTATAACTCTGGAATTTTAGTATTCAATTTAGTTTTTCCTTTTTAACTATTTTCATTAACTTGAATTCTTTCAATTTTTTCTTCTGTTGATAATAAATATTAAACCAAAACCATTATTATGATTAATAAACTTTCTAATGAATAATAACTGAAGGAAATAAATATTATTGATATAAGTCTTAATATAATATAAAAAGGAAGGCCTAACTTACATATCTAACTCCATTTTTAAATTGCAATTTTCAAATAGGAATTATAAGTAACAATTATTAATAAACTATTTGAGAAGATGCCTATTGAGTAATTATAATTTAAGAGTAATAAGGATTCTATATATGCCACATAATAACAAAGAGATACTAAATGCACAAATAAAAACAATCCATAATTTCTGGTAATCAATATTTATTATAAAATCCTCATAGTGACACACCCAATTTGTAAATAAAATACAAAGTAATTTATTGGTTCAATGAAATACAATACCAAAAGCATCCACCATAAACTTTAGAGAATATTCGCTATGAATATAATATTCATTGCTAATAATTTTATTAGTTGTTTCATATGGTTTTTAATATCTCTTTTATTAATTATGTAAATTTAATTACTTACCATTTATAACACAATAAGTATTGTTCTTAACATTTATTAGCCAAAATATTAAATTTCGACTTCAAAATTTAAGAAAAACATGGTGAAATGTTAATTTAATGAATAAAAAAATAAAAGAGAATTTATTAGAGTGATATTTAATTAAAGTAAAAAAACACACATATTAAAACTTTGTTCATATTTTGAATAAATACTTTTTCAAGATTTTATCTAAGTCTTTCTTATTAACAGGTTTTGGTAGAAATTCAGTTATACCTACTTGTTGGGCAAAATTATAATTTTCAACAGTATCATATGCAGAACACATAACAATTATAGATTAGACACCTGGAATTTATGAAATCTAGTTATAGGGTGAGTTTTACAATTTTAGAAGTTTAGAAACCATTTTAGCCAGGCATTTCAATGTCCATAAATATTAATTTATAAAATTTACAATGTTTTGTCAATTTCTATTTAACCATCTCCACAGCTTAGTACCCATCAAAAGCAGATTCAGCTTTAATTTTAAAATGATTAAGCATTTAAATGAAAGCAATTTAATTAAATGGAATATCATCAACAATTAATATTTAAGAACAATTTTCACAATTATTTACATTAACTTAAAAAGATTAAAGTGAACTTTATTTTTTATGATGTCTAGCAAAAGTATTTTTAAAATGATAAGAACTTGTTGGAATAATAACTTAATTTGATTAATCTTCATTTATTCTTGGACTTTCTACATGTTCTTTTAATATTGTTGATTCATTTTAAGGACTTTCAAATTTATATGGCAATCCTTTTTATAAAGATTATGATAGTTCTGATTTTTAAAGTAATTATTAAGAAGAACCAGGTGATAATAATTCAAATCTTCCAGTAATATTACTTGGTTATGGAGATAATAAAAAATCTTAATTCATAATTTCTTAATTTTAAAATAAAAAAGAAACTTTAGTTCCATTATTATGACTAGAATTGATATCTAGATAATTTTTATTATATGTTAAACCTTTTACAAGTTTACCAGATATTTTAAGTCCAAATCCAAGGCCAGATTCATTAGATACTTTAGAAGAAGGTTTACAAAATGTTTTTCTTATTTATTCAAGTTTATTTGATTAAATTCCTATTCCATCATCGCTAACAGTTACTTCAATCAAATTACCTTTTATTTATTTAAATAATAAAGATACTTCACCTTCAGGTTTTGTAAATTTGCATGAATTATTTAATAAATTAACTAAAACTTACATAATTCTTTATTTATCATTTATAAAAAATTGATTTTATAATGATTAATCATATGCGATATCTAATTTGATATTTTTGAATTCTGTTTATTGATCATATAAATCATGAATTTCTTAAATGAGATCTTTGAGACAAAATGATGTAGTATGATAAGAGAATGATTTTGATTGAATGGCTGCAAAATCTAATATATCATTAATTTAATAAATTAATAATTTAATTGAACTTGATGCTGTATTTAAATATGTGTGTATAAGATCATCTTTTGAAACTTCTTTTATTAGATTCAGCATATATTAACAACTATTTAAAGGGGTTCTTAATTCATGTGAAAATGATTTTAGAAGTGAATTATTAATTAATCGTTCTTCTTTTAATTCTCTTACTCTATTTTTATGTGTTGTATTTTTAATTAATATTAATAACATAGGTTATGGTACATCGTGAGATGCTTATTTTTTTGAATTGGTTAATCCATTTTATGATATTGCTTCTTACTAAGTTAAAGTCATTTATGTTTAAACTAAAATGAATTTAAGTTTTTTTGATTAATCATTTTTTTCTTTATCTATAGAACCTTCAAAGCAAAAAGTATGTTCTAATGTAGAAGGATCAGAATAATAAATAGATCCAGAACTACTTCTATCTTATTCAAATGATACATTCTATCTAGCTAATACTGCTTATATGTATTTATTTGGATTTAATAAGACATCAAAAATATCTAATTCTTATTAATCTTATTTATAAGTTCTGATAATTTCTTCTAAAACTCTTTAAGTCAATTTATTTTTGATTCTTGTTAGAGATTAAACTTCTTCAGGTAAATCACAATTCGATAAACATTTTTTTATATATTCTACAACTTTTTCTTTTCCATCGCATTCTAATAGTTTTTCACATTTAGAGCTTATGAATTAAATTTACTAAAATTTATTTAACATTAAAACTCCTTCAGGTAAAACATTTACAAGATTTTAATAAAAATTTTAAAGTTAAGGGTCATTTTTATCCACAACTAAATGCGAATATGAACTTTTAAATCCAGGTTTAAGTTTTGAATGAAAAGTCGGTATAGGAGCGCTTTCTTCTCTATATGAATCTTTTATATTAATTTAAAAACTATTTCTTGGTTATGAATTTTTATCAGGATAAAGTATCAATTTATTTGAATTAATAGTAAGACGCTTCTCTTACTTAGCTGATGATTAATGTAAAGATGCAGAACAATTTTATAAGGATTAATCCAATTTGGGATTAGATGAAGTTGAATTTACTGAGGAATTTTAATTTGAAAAATACACACATAAAAATAAGGCCATTAAAGATGCAGCCTCACATAATTGAATATCAAACTATATAAATATTAAGGATATCAATCTCATTAAAATATAAGTTGGAAATGTAAATTTTGAAAATAAGTCTAGAGCTTAATTTTTTATTAAAGTTTGAGCCTCCATATAATTTAAAAGGATGATTAAAGTATTGATATGATTTAAATATAAATTCTTACTTTCAAAGTTAATATTGGCCTCAGTGTAGCAAACATTATTAGCTAATGTAGTAATGAGAATGAATCGATCATGTTACTAATACTTTTTAAGGTAGATAATAGAGGCAAGCAGCCTTGTTATTATACATAAAGAACACAAAAAGTAATTTGTGTAATTTGATGTCTTTTAAATTAATAACATTTCAACAATCCACCAGATGTTTTAAATAATTTGTAGAAGGAAAATGTATCTATGATTCATTATCCACACTTACCCTAATATTGAATTTATTTTATTTAAATATGTGTTAATTCTTTAAAAATGCAAATACAGTATTATACACATTATTAATTATCTAATACAAAGCTTATTAAATCAGACAAATTATTATTTAGATTAATTAATTTTTACTTTTTAGATTCTTCATTTTTTCATGGTTCCTCTATTAAGAATTTGAATTATAAAGAGAATTAATGAAAAATATATCAAATCAAACTAAATTATCTGAGAATTCTTTCTAGATCTTTTTAATGAACAGGTTTTGGAAGGAATTCAGACATCCCAACCTCTTCTCCTTCTCTAAAATTCTCTTCAGTATCATATGCTGAACACATTACAATTTATGTAGAGTCTTCGGTGATTTCGAGTATCTAATATTTCAAAAATAATTTTAATTTTTACTTCTTTTGTTGCTTAGAATCCATTTATACCTGGCATTTCAATATCCATCAATATCAAAGTATAATATTTACAATGTTTTTATGTTTATTTTTTAACCATTTCTATGGCTTAATATCCATCATATGCTTAATCAGATTAAATTTTGTAATGTTATAATAATGCTTTTAAAGCAATTTAATTAAAAGGGACATCATCTACAACTAATACTTAGATGCATTAAGTGCATAATTAACAAGTACGACTATTAGTTTGAGATTTATATCTAAAATAATCTGGACTGATTGGTAATTCTATATTATAATTAGAATTATCAAACATTTCAAGTAAACTCTCTGTCTAACTTGCTGGCATAAGTTTAACAGATCTATTTTTTATATTTTTTCTTTTTTTTGAAGGAGACATATAATCAAAATTTTTAGAATTCTCAGAGGATTATCTCAATACATTTTTACTCTAATCTAACTGACTAGGTTCATTATAAGACATCATTTATTTATAAGTATTATTTTTGTTTGTATATTCTGAAATCATAGGGTTTCTTAATGATTCATCTCTAAAAGACATTTAATATTCAATTTTAAAATAAATTTTGGTTCCTTTATTTTTATTTTTGGAAATTATTTCTAAAGTACCATCATTCTTTTATACTAAACCTTCCACAATTCTGGCAGAAATATTCAATCCCAATCCAAGACTCTTTTTTATTCTTGATCTATGTAGACTCTTCCCCATTGAACTTGTTAATACTTTTCTTAAAGTTGATAATTATTCTGAACCTATTCCTATACCTGAATCTTTTACTTAAATCTTTATAAAATGATTTTCAATTGCTTTTATTGATAATTTTACTTTACCTCCTTAAGGAGTAAATTTACTTGAATTGTTTAATAAATTTATAAGAACCTACATTATTCTTTATTTATCTGAACGTATACTTAAATTCTTAACCCTTTCATCTAAATTAATTTAAAATTCTATCTTTTTTGATTTTAATTAACTATCATAAATATATTTTATTTCATCTGTCAACTCTTACATTTTAAACAATGTAAATCTATATTTAAATGTATTAGATTGCATTGCAGCATAATCTAAAATATCATTTATTTAATTAATTAAAAAAAGAATGGATATATGAGCTATTTCTACAAATTCTAACATCATTTTATCTGAGATTTTATCTTTAATAATTACAAGCATATCCTGACAACTATTTAAAGGAGTCTTAAGCTCATGAGAAAAAGATTTCAGTAATGAATTATGAGTTTCCTTTTCTTTATTCATCTATTCAATTTTATGTTTTTTAGTAATATTCTTTATTTTAATAACTATAATAGGTTATACTACATCATTAATTTAAAAGTTTTTGTTATTGTAAACCTTTTATAATGAGGGTTAAGATAATTAATCCTATTAAGAAGATGTCATATATGTTGGAATAATTACTATTCTTATCTTTTTTATACAATTTCCTTCATTATTAATAATATGTTCATATGTTACAGCATCTTTTCTCTTAATAAGTGTTTCATTAACTGATTCAGAAATACTACTTCTTTAATCGTAATCACAATTTGGAGAAACTGTTTGATAATATGAATTTAAGTATTTTTAAGGATATAGAAAAGCATCAAAAATATCTAATTCTAATTGATTCTTTTGATGCTACTTTATTATTCTCTCTAATGTAGCTTTATTCATTTATGCCTAAGCTCGAGGTGGAATTTAAGCTAAAGGTGATTCATCATCTTCCAGTAATGAATTCTCTAGAATTATTTTTTTGATACTTTCTACTACTTTGTCAGTACCTCTTTGACCAAGTAATTTTTCACACTTATTATTCATGAAAGTTACTTATTAATGTTAATTCAATATTACCACTCCAGCAGAAAAAATATTATTTATTATATTTTGAAAGAAAGTATGAAGTTGTTAATCAGTCTTTTCAACACTAACAATTGATATTTTTTTTTGAAAAATCTTTTTTTAATTGAATTATGGAAGTTAATTTTTGTAATTATCTTCCAAAGTATTTGGTTTATTATATAAAGGAATGTTAGAAGATATTTCTTATTATTTATCTTGATTTTAAGAATAATGTGTCTTGCTTTTTTTAAATGATGGTGGTCCTAAAGATTACCTTCTTGAATCTTATTATACAAATGTCATAAATTATGAATTGAAATTCTGTTGTTCACTTAGATTAAGTTGCTTTGTAACATTTTAATTTGATTCAATCTTTTGCATAATTTCATTGTAAACAACTAAACATAAAAATATTAGAATGATTAAACAACTTTCAATTATGTTATAATTGGATTAAATAAATGTAATGGATAGTATTCTTAATAATGAATAGATTGGAAATCCTAATTTTGATACAATTTAAACATTGTTCAATTATTCTTAATTTGCATAATAGTAATTGGCTAGAATCATTAATGAATTAGTATGATTAACAAATGGATTATTCATTGGCATTCTTAAACTAACTTCTGTATATAAACAATTAAGTAGCAATTATAAAATTTGATATGTTAATGTTTGTTTAAGCTATAATTCAAGTACAATAAGAAAAATCCTAATCAAAATGAAAATAATTGATAGAGTGCAGATATAGTATTCATAAGGATAATAAAATATGAATGAGCAAGTTATCCACCAAATATTTTGTATGATTTGAGTATAAAAGAGTATTAAATAATTCATAAATTAATAAAAACATATAGAGTTGATGTTTATAGAGAATGTAGGAAACTTATTATTAAGAATGTTCTGTTGATAATATATTTTAATAATTGAGAAATAATAATATAAAATTAGTTTAAGTATTCTTTATAGATATAAAATTAGTATTGATTAAATGAATTGTAATAGAATGTATTGATAAAGGATGGTTGAGTTAAGGATTACATAGAATTAATGATAGTTTATTAATAAATAAAAATAATATGATAAATTAGTAGAATGTGAATCTATAAAGCAATGTTAAGGTTCAATCTATATTAGGGTTTATACCAGCGTTAGTGTTTTAACACATTCTGGAGAATTAAATAAAGGGAATATAGACTCATGTTCCAGAGATTCAATCATTTAAGAGTGTAATAATGTTTGCTGATATTTGTGGATTTACAAACTTAACAGAATAGCTTACTAAAATAGGTCCTGAAGGATCAGAAGTGATAGCATTTGCAATCAATAGATACATGGAATTGTTAATAAAATCAATATCAAAGAGTGGAGGAGATATATTTAAATTTGCAGGAGATGCAATCATAGTAGTATGGCCACCTCCAACAGGATAGAATGATAAAAATGAATAATTAAGAACATTACTTCGTTAGGGTATTCAGAGTGCTTTAGATATCTAAGCAAAATTAAATGATACATTCATTTTAGAGAATATCAAACTATCTGTTAAAATTGGATTTGGGGTTGGGGATATAAACATTTTATATCTAGGTGGTGTGTTTAATAGAAATGAATTCTTAGCAACTGGACAAGCATTGATATAAGCATTTGAGAGTGAGCATTGTGCTACTAAAGGAGGCTAAGTTATTATATCAAAGGATGTATTTGAAATGGTTGGATAACATTATAATTGTTTAAAGGTTGAAGATCGTTAATATTATTTTGTACATTCCAATAAAGGAGCAAAAGTATAGAATATCTCTAATGCTTTGCTTATTAAAAGTAACATAAGTGCATAATCCTTTGAATCTATTAAGACTTAACTTATTAGATATATTCCGGCTGCCTTATAATAATACATCTTTGTAAGTCTACGTATAAAATTAGGTAGATTAAGAAAAGTGGAGTTCGGAATTAAGAATATTAACAATCATGTTTATCAATCTAGCCATTGATTTATCAGCAGCTCTTACTTTTAAAGGGTTAACTCATATTTAATCAGTTGTTGAAACTGTATAAAAATCAATATATGCATTCTAAGGATCACTTAACAAAATCTTAATGGATGATAAAGGATCAACTTTGATTGTTGTTTTTGGTTTACCTCCTATGTCTAAATAGGATGATCCTGCTAGAGCAGTAATGACTGCAATAACAATGAAATAAGAGTTGAATGCAATTAATTGTGCCTGCAAGATTGGTATTTCTACAGGAAGTACTTTTGCTGGAGTAGTTGGAACTAGTGGTTCTAGAAGAGAGTAATAAATATATTAATTATATATTAGATATTCTGTTATTGGAGATGCTGTTAATCTTGCAGCTAGACTAATGTAAATTGCATGTAAAGAGGATCATCATTCCATTTTGCTTGATCTTGAAACATCTAAAGAAGCATCATATAAAATGAATATTTCATACTACAAATCTGTATTTGTAAAAGGAAAGGCTGAAAAAGTTAACATTTATTATCCAGAATCAAATTTAGAATTGAATAAAATTAGAATTCACAATCCTTTCTTTCCTAGACTTCTCGATAATTATTTGTTTGATATTAACAATATTAGATTGATCTAAAAAACTATCTAATAATTTTAGCAATCAAATTCATCCAATTTTCTTTTAAAAATTTCTGGAAATTAAGGATCAGGTAAATCATATTCTGTTAAATAATGTATTGATTTATTTTAGAAAGATTTTAATTTTCTGCAAATTAGATTATGTTCCTTTTTGTAGAAACAAGAACAATATTTGTATGCTATAAAAATAATATTCTAACATTTCTTATAAAAAATAGCCATCACATTAAATAAATAATATGATATATAATTATTTAATCAAATCTTTGATTCAAATTAAGATCAATTAGTATCGTTATTTGATTTTGAACCTGTCAATTAAATATAACTATTTGATAAACAATTTTAGGATTAAAATGATGGCATTGAAACTTTAGATATTCAAATACTTAAAGAAAGTTTAGATTTTTTATTTAAGAAATTTAAATCAATTACTAACTTTAATAAATTAATATTTGTTTTAGATGATGGCCATAACATTGATGAAGATTCCCTCAAAATTATTAAACATCTCATGAAGCATAATCAATTTATTCTACTTATATTTATATTCAGATAAGATTACTTTGAATAATTCTAATTTCATGAATAACATCAAAACTAAATTTAAATGATTGAAGAGGGATTAGAATCTATTATTACAAAATTAAAAGATAATAGTAATTTTGAACACATAACTTTTAAAAATTTATAATTATCTGATTATAAAGTCATATTATCTGATTTATTCCATATTAATAAAATCAAATGCTCAAAGAATCAAGAAACTTCTAATCTTTAAGATAATAATATATTACATTATGAATACATTAAAATGTAATTGATGTAATCTAATACTCAAGAATTTTTCTTATAAACTATATATAGAAAAACTTAAGGAAATCCTCTCACATTTATAACTTTAGTAAATATTCATTTCTTATTATTATTAGATTGAAAAATTATTAAAGGGTAATTTCATAATTATAGATAATCAATAATAAGATATTGTTACTCTAAATGATTCACTCTTAAATATATTGAATTTAGATGAATTTGTTATTTTAGAAGCTCCACTTAATAAATTTAGAATTAATTCATCATATTTAGACAAAGTAGGATGTTTAGAATTATTGATACTTAAAGTAGCATCTATTATTGGAGATATATTTGACGTATAAACTCTTAATAAAATACAACCATTCAAAGAAGTCATTCATAAAGAAAATTTAATTAAAATTTTAAATAGTTTGGAAGAGTTAGAAATAATTGAAACAATGGAACTCAATGATTTAAATAAATATTATCGATTTGCAAAACCATTTCTTAGAGAAATAATATATTAAAGATTATTATTTTCTTAAAGAAGAGAATTACATAAATACTATGCTTAAGCTTTATAAGAGATTCCATCTTAATTTGAAATTGATGAAAAATTGGAAGCTTAGAGATTGGAACATCATTGGATTTTGGCTGAATAAAAGTGGAATAGTTAATCGAATATTAAATCAAAAGAATTAGAATTATCACATAAGGCTAAGAGATCTATAATCATTAAATCTATTTAAACTAAATTAATTGCTAAGACTAATAATATTAAATTGGGTTTATTGAAAAAGAAATCAGATAAGAATGTTACTTGGGCAGAGAGATACTGTTAAATGACTTAAAAAGAATTAAAATATTATTATAGTGAATAAGATTATCATCGATCCCCTTAGAATGCTTTAGGAACAATCATTCTCAGTAGTATATATTAAATTGTTCCATTAAATGACAAAGAAAAAGTTAATTCAAAGTTTGCTTTTGAAATTAGAACTGGCAATTGGTTTAAAAGATAAAAATTAATGCCAAGAAGAGATTTCTATTTCTCTGCAACAAGTGAAGAATAGATGGAAGAATGGACTATTTATATTGAATTTATGAGAGTTAAAGCAACATATGATGAATTTGTTAATAATTTCGGTAAAATTTAATTTCCTATTGCTAATTTTAAAGAATTTTATGATATGAGTTTAGGTACAGAAATGAATAACTATTAAAAACAAATATAAAAAAAGATTAATAATAAATCTAGTATTATTTAAAGTTAAAAAAGAAATACTCTCATGTCTATTAATAGTTTTTTTAGATAGCCTGTTGAAATAAAACAAAATAAAGTAGAACCAAAAATACTTATTTCTTAATTTTTAAACAAAAGTTAACTTTTATTATTTTCTCATATTTTTCAAAATTCTATTTCTAACAAAAATCCTATCGTTATCGGATAAAATACTAAAGCCATGTTAAATTTTGGATAATTTTTTATTAAAACTGTTTCAGAATTATCTTAGTAATAATAAGAAAATGAAACTATATAAACAGAAGAATCTCCATAAACAAGACCTAGAGCAAGTTTGAATATATCATAATAGCTTATTTTAGAGAAATAAGCAGAATCAATATCTTTTTCTCTTAGAAATACAAAAAGAAAACAAACTAATGAGTAATTTTATAATAAGAGATCAAAAAGTTCAGAATTTCTTGGTTAGTTTAATGAAAATTCAAATACAGAATAATAATAACAAAGTTGAGTATATAATAATTAATATTTAAAAAGATAATCAGTAATTAAATTTAGTTATTGTTACTACTTTCATAAGATCATCATTGAAATTTGAGATTTCATAAATAAAAACAATTTATTATCTACATAGAAAACATTCTTTGTTTTTTTATGCCATTTCTAATCCACATTTATAACATATTCCACCATGACCACAAATCATTAAAACAGCATTAGGTGGATTATCACAACAGATTATACATTTTTAATTAGATTCATTAATTTTATTTTAGTTTACTTATATTTATTTAGTTTCAATTTCAACTGACTAGAGTATTTTTTTTGTTTATCCTCTTTCTGTCATTAATTCAGTTAATTTTTATGATGATTAGAGAAGATCTTCTTTAGTAGTTTACCTAAAAAAAGCAGAGGATAATTTTTTTAAGATAATTAAGTGAATGGCTTTTCTTTTTTCATATAATTTATTTTGAACTATTTAATTCGTTGGTAATTCCCTTTATTATTCAGTATCATTAGATTAAGATTGTAATAAGTAAACACAGTAATCAATAATTGGATCCCATAATAATTTAGTGATGGCACAAAAGATAATCAAATTAAAAGAGATAGTTGAATAAAATAAAACTTCACCAATTTTGATGGGTAAATCTAAACCAAGTTTATTAAAGGTATTAATAATCCACATAACAGTTAGAATACTACTGATGATTGAAATATAGAGAGCCCAAAGGATAGATTTATCTAGATTAAAATAGATTTTACATTCTTAAGAAACTGTCTGATATTGCTTGAAGATTTCATTAATAATTTTAGATATGAGTATAATAATTAAAGTGAAGCAAGTACCAACTAAAGCACTTAAAAACATCCAATACCACCAGAAAGCTTAAGGCCAGGTCCATTCAACATATTAACTTAATTTTAATGAGAGACAAACACTAGCAATCAATGATGAAAACCTATAAAATGTTTTTAACTATATTAATAATAAAATAGTCAATTACAAATCTAATGATGGATGAATATTCATGTATTATTTAGGATGAGCAACTTTATTTAGTTCTTATAACAAAGGATAGAAGTAAAAATAAATTTCCAAATATATAATATTCAAGATTGGTGTAATAAAGAATGATAACAAAATTCTTGAGTAATAGATGTTTGAAATTACATATGCCATAATATGGAGTACATGATCAATCATCTTAACTATTTGTTTATTGGAATAGTAATAACAGATGATGATTTCAAAAGTTATACTGAATCCTAATGGCACAGCAAAAGGTATTCGATCAAATTGAAAGAGAGTAAATAATAAGGCAAATAAGTTGTAATATAGGTAATGGAAACAGAAATAAGATATAATTTTCTTAATTTTGGTTCTAAAATATAATTGATATTACTTTTAGATTAACATTTTGTTTTTTGATAATAAATAAATAATTAATACATGAAATTAGAAAACAATTTGTGTATTAAATAAATGTATTATGTATATTGATATCATTGCATTCTTTATGCACTCATTCTAATTTGACTTCCTTATTGATCTAAACTTTTTTTTGAGTTACCCAATCTATTAGTTGATTTTCTTCTGAGAACACTGGTTAATGAGGTATCCATATCAGCTGATTGAACTTCTTATTCTCTAAATAATTCAACAAACTGACACCAACGTTCTGGTATTATCATTTTAACAAGAACAGAGAATATAATACTACCAATTCCAAATCCAAGACATAAGAGATGTTAATGTAAAGTTAAATGAGAAACCTTTACAAATTATCCTCCATATTAAATGAGTATACATTGAATGACCAAAGTAAATGTTTGGACACCCCAAAATAAAGGATTATTACAAGCATTAGCAAAAGGATTAATAGTCTTATAATCTAATTATCTACATGTAATTGAATTGAAAACTTGCATAACAACAAAAGTTTAAAAGAAAATACTCATTTATACAACATTTTTATGAAACTAAATAGAAATTAAGATTTTACTTTTTTTCCAATAAGTTCTTATGGCATAGATAAATCCATTACTTAAGGAAGATAGAATAAAATAACACATAAAACTGCTATTTAATAAATGGATCCTCCAACAATAGTTCTATTCATTGTAGGTGATACTATTTTATCTTCCCTTTTATAAGGTTATCTTTCTAAAACAGTTATATTAGGTGGTTCAGTAGCTAATGCTAATGAAGCAAAAGTATCCATAATAAGATTAACCCATAACATTTCAATAGTATTTAAAGGTGATTCTTTAAGAACAACAGCACCTAAAAATGACATAAACAAAGCAACAAGATTAACAGTCAATTAGAATTAGATAAACTTTCTAATGCAATCATAAATATTTCTACCCCATTTCATAGCTATTTTATATAATATATATATACCTGTAATAATAGAACTAAAATTATCATCTAATAAAATAATATCAGCAGCATCCTTAGCAACATCAGATCCTGTGATTCCCATAGCAAATCCAACATCAGCTTTTTTTAGAGCTGGTGCATCATTAGTACCATCTCCAGTTACAGCAATAACATTTCCTTCAGCAATTAGACCAGTTACAAGAATATATTTATCTTCTGGTGATGCTCTTGCCATTACTTTCATTTCTCTACTTACTCTAGCAAAATTTTCTTTATTTCCTACTACTTTAACTGTTTTTCCATCTACAATTTCATCTTTTAATCCTCCTACAAATTCTCTAAATTTCTTTCCTTCTACAACTTCCCATTCACCTATTTCTCTATTGGCTACTAGAATTCCACATTCTTTTGCTATAGCTGTTGCTGTTAGTATATTATCTCCTGTTACCATTCTTACTTTTACTCCTGAAGCATGACATTATTTTATTGAATTTGGAACATCTGGTCTAATTGGATCTTTAATTCCTGCTATTCCTATTAATACTAAATCTTTATCTAAATCATCTTCCTATATATTCTATGCGGCTTTCGTTAATTATGGAATCTATCCTCTCATATTTGATCCATGAGATTATGGATCTATATCTTTATAGGCTATTGCTATTGTTCTTAATGATTCTGATGCAAACTTTTGTATTATATTATCATATATATTCTTTCTTAATTATACATCCAATAATGATTCTACTCCGTTATTACCTATATACTTATTGCATTATCCTAATACTATTTCTGATGCACCTTTTGTGTATACTCTTATATATTATGTTTTCTAATTTAAAACAGCTGTACTCATCTTCTTTCTTTTACTATTAAATGGAATCTATCTTAACACCTTATCACTTGGCCGATATCTATTAAAATTATATCCAAAATTATCTGCACATTCCAATAATGCACATTCTGTCTTATTTCCTATTTAAATCCATTTATTTGTTTATGGATCTTTTTCAGGAAATGCATTTGAATTATAACAAATACTTTCACACATCAATTCTATTGTTTCCTTCTTTATTTTATTTTTATTTGTATGAACTTAATCTTTAAATGTTTAATTTTCTGTCCATAAGGCTACAACTTACATTATATTTTATGTTAATGTTCCTGTCTTATCACTGCAAATATTATTAGCACCACCCATTATTTCACATGATGATAAATTCTTTACCAAATTTTGTTCATCTTTCATTTTACCTACTGAATATGCTAATGCTATTGTCACTGCTAATGGTAATCCTTCTGGCACTGCTACAACTATTATTGTTACTGCTATCATAAAAGATTCAACTATTATTTATAATGTCTTTATGCTCAAAAATGCAAATTTACCCTAATAACAATCATAACCTAAATGTCCCATCAATGCTATAAAGGTTAATATTGATACTAACACTCCTAACTTACCTATATCTGAAGCAACTCCTTCCAATTTCTATTGTAATGGAGTTGGAGGATTCTCTTAAATCAATAATTACTTCAACTTTCCAGATACTGTGTTCTAACCAACTTTTTATATTAATTATTTAATTACCAGCCAATACAATCATTTATCCTGTACCATCTAAACATTTTGTTCCAGATATTAAAAATGGGCTTACATGTCCTCTAGCTGCTTCAGCATTTACTTATAATTGATTATGTTGTTGCTATGCCATCTCAAAATATGGTAACTTTTTTATCTCATCACTCTCACCTGTCATTGGTGATTCATCAATTTTCACTGCACTTCCTTAAACCATCAATCCTAATTTTATTTAATACCCAATAATACCATCTACAATGAACAAATCACCTAAATTGAAAATTAACAAATCTCCAACGACTAAATCCTTTGTAGCTATTTCTGTGACTTTACCTTCTCTTATGACCTAACATTTTCCATCATCTAATTTTCTTCGTAACTATCTAAACTGTCTCTCCTTTAAATAATTGTTTCCAGCTGTTATTGAAATGATCAGAAATATGGCAAAAAATATAGTAGCTCTAAGATATTTTAGACTCTCTTATACCCTTCAGTCCATCCTGTTTTTACCCCTTCATTTATCATACCAATCACTGTTGATACTAAAGCTGCTAATAATAAAATTTGTAGCATTGTATCCCCTAAACATTCCATTATCAATTCAAATAACGTTGTTGGCTCTTTCTCTACTGGTGTATTATCTCCATAAAATTGCTTCGATTTCTCTATTGCACCTTTATCTTGAAATCCTTTCTAATATAAACTTATTATTATAACTTTTAAATCTGTGTTTAGTTTCATAGCTATTCCATTATCATCTCCAAATTACTTTATCTTTTACATACTTGATCCATCATTTATTGAATTCAACTTGAATAAATCAGTCAAATCATCAATACTAAGTTGAGATTGAAATTATGCTTCAACGTCTTAATGTTATTTGTAGCTCATAATTCAATGAATTAAATTTTATATTAAATGATTAATATTTCAATGAACAATTAATTGCTTCAAATATACTACTTTTATTATTGCTAAGCTAATCAAGATTAAGTTTTACAAATTTATAAAGAAAAGCATTTTACATAGACTTTTTTATTATAAATCATAATATTATAATTATATATTAAAATGATATAAGTATGATTTATTACAGAAAATATAGGACTTGTTTATTATTATCAAAAAGATTAAAATAATTTTCAAATAAATTATTACATCATGTTGATCTTTTTAGTTTCTAGTTTAATTGCATACTCTTGTAATTTATCAATACAACCCTTTAATAGTTTCCTTGACAGTTTATTAAGAATTGAGTGAAAAATCCTTGTCTCAAGTTATTCAAACTAATATAAAGACATGTTCTATTCTAAATAAAATTGATTTTTACTTCATTAATGAATAGTAACCCTAATCTAATTATTAATTCAAAATAATTGAACCACATTATGCTATAGATTTGTATATTGATTTTTTCCTAATCGATTCATATACAGATTAAAATGTCAACATATTTTTGGATAACATCTTAATTGAACAATATCAGAAGCATTAAAAATATCCAATCCCATTTTGTGATGACTAGGTTGATAGTGAAATGTATACATATTTTACGACCTATTCTCATTTTTAATAAGATTTGAATTTATTGATTTAATTGGAAAATCCAACTAAGTTTATTCTAGGCATAAGAAATATCTAAATAGTTCCAAAATTATGTCATGATACTTGTAGTTAATGTATCGGACCATCAGAAAATCATTGCAGATCTTGTGTTTTAGGAGCTCAACTTGATAGAAAAACAAATAAATGTATTTGCCCTTAAACTTCACCTTTTTTAAGTATCGAACATAATTAATGTTCTATAAAATGTGACATCCATGATTATTATGATAATTAATTGAAGATGTGTTTGCCTGATAAAAGTAAACAATTTAGATTAAATTAGATATTGAATAAATGCAACTCCATTTTTGGGATGTTTATGTGTAGGAAAATTGGACAATTATTGAAAATGAAATTGAATCTGAAATTCAAGATAAAATATACTCTAATGTAGTAGGATTATTTTCAATAAATTAAGCACTTCGCTATCAATTCAATAACTCAAATATTTTTTAATCTCTAAGAATAAGAGCGGATATTTATATTTTTTCATCACTTGTTAATCCTGATATTTTCATCCAAGTAGATTAAATAAAAATAAACACCAAACCACTTCATACACAAAAAATTACTGGTTAATAGGGATACTAATTATTTCAAATAGATTAAATCATTGATAGTAAATAAAATTCTAAAATTACATTTTCACTCTAAGGAGATCCAAATACTAGATGGGGTATTAGAGAAGTAGTATTTAATCAAGTGAATTGCTAATCAGCTTGTTAACAATGTTATTCTAAAACGACATGTTAATTATGTAAATCTGGTTATTTGCTTTATTTAGGACAATGTGTTTAATCTTGTCCTAAATATTCATAGCTCTATAATGAAAACACTTGTAAAGATGTCAAAGAGAATTATCCTAATTCAGAAATTATAATGAGAGCCTTTGATGACAATTTAATAGCTAATTTTTTATCGAAAAATGTTTCAACTCTAGCCTCACAGAATCAAAATTATTATGGAACATATTATGATGGAATCAGATATTTGGGAGGTTTAAAGGATAATTTTATTCAACTTTATCAGAAATCCTTTTTTTAGTTGCCTCCTCATTACTAAATTATAGTTTAATTCTAAATAATTACATTTGAATTCAATGAAATTAATTCAATGATAAATCAAATTGAATTAATCGCAGATAACACTACCCTAAAAATTATAGATTCAAAAAAAAATCAACTTCAAGCAATTCATTAGGAGTTTAATCATGTTTCTAATAATTTATAATTATCATTACTATCACTTTAATCTCAAAATTCAATTTTTAGTTTTGGAATATCTAATTTAAATATCATGATTTCTAGATGTAACCCATTATGTAAATCATGTATTGGACCAAATGATTCGGATTGTTTAGAATGGATTTATGATCAAAATTCAAATGATTAAAAAAAATGTAAAAATGGCTTTATGTTTGATATTTTAAAACAAAAATGTGTGTTATGTCCACTAGGATGCTAAAAATGTTCTGATTAGAAAACTTGTATTCTTTGTGAAACCAATTTTGTTCAATAAGGTAATAGTTGCTATTGTTTAAATGGCCAAGTTGATGATTTTACTTTAGAGTGTACAAGTATTTTAATATAAAAATATTTATAGCCTATGCATGATTAATTTAAATTATTTTTAACATATATTAATATTTTCAATCATAATTATATTTTATAATTAATTTATTTCCAATTCCAAATAATGTTGTGTAATTTTAATCAGATTATTAGTTAAATATTTTA